>JAQIXS010004635.1:0-14535 GCA_034700785.1 Rossiulus vilnensis
ATAACGGCCACCTCCAAATAACGGACAAAAGGTCCGGTCCCGCGAGTGTCCGGTATTCGGAGGTTTCACTGTACATGAAATGTATTTAGGGAGAAGCAATTTTACATATTATACTGCACGTTAACGTTTATATGCATACTTTTACGTTTACCTTAATAAAAAAAGTTGGTTCAACTCATGCATGTTAATTATGTTGTATAATTATGTGAAGCAGGTTTGTAAGCATGTTATCAATTTAAATTAATGTTTGTAAAAATTAATTATTTTCATGTTTGGCTTGAGCAGCCACAAATCATTAAACAGTGTTTTGGTTGATCATTAAAGATAATATTATTTAAGTAAAATAAGCGAAAGTTTAATGCAGTAGACTTCGCAAATAGCAAGTCTATAATTTGTAATTAGGTTTTATAAATTTCTCACCTGCGGTGTTCTTTTAAGAATTACTATTTCTAGGCAATTTTTTTTATAAAAAATGTGACAAAATCTTTTATTTCTAATCTAGGTTTTCAATTTTGTTGCCTCCAGCGTTACGTTGCACGTACGTTTTATTAGGGAAATTATTAGGTTAGATTATTATGGCAATTTAGGCCAGAATTTATAATTTTCTATGAATGTTTCGTAAATGATTGTCTACGGGAAAATGTTAAAAGGAAAATAACATTGTTAATCTCGAAAACCCGTGAAAGTCAGAGGATTTTATTATAGCGGTGAGAGTCCTTTGTAATGTATAATTTTAAATATTTAACTAGATTAATATTGCATTGCTTACCTAACCTTTGTATAACGAAAAATACAAAAATGCTGGTTACCTGATGCTGAAGAAATTCTGGCCAATAAAATTATGAAAACAATCTTAGTCATTTTTTGTGCAAAATTAATTACTACAAATAATTTCGATGTATCAGCAGCTAATATGTATCTTCATTTTACGGAATTTATATATATAGCCTACATAAAGCAATCGAGCTTATCAGGTAGAATCAGTATTATCCCAGACTCCTAAGTAGTGCGCAAATAAATCGCCATTATCTTCAGTGGCTGACAAAAGTGCCTTTGTTAGTTATCGCACATTTGTGAATTGGCATTATAGGAAAAGCATCAACAACAAGGGAAAATGTTTTTTTTAAAAATACTCATATCTGATAAGAAATGTAAGCTTAAGTTACTGGCTGATTGGGAAAATATGATTGTCTGAAAATAATTGAAGGATGCTAAATCATAAGATATTAGGCGCTATACTCTGTTCATAATCAGAATATACTGACCCAAAACCAATCATAGTTATTTAGCTAATAGATTGTGCCTTCCAGCAATGCAAACTGAATCGTGGGACAGGAAAAACTAATATCAAAACTGGCTCTTGCATTGAATTCTATTTAATAAATTTAAATAACCAGTATATTCTAGTTTTGAACAGATTATAGACACCCCCCTCAAAAAAATAAATTTTTCTAGTGCAAAACATTGCAGGGGCCATTCCCCACATGTTACATAATTAGGAAGCAATTGGGAGACATCTAGGCTTTGTGGAGTGTAAATTATGTTTACCTCCCACAGAACGTAATGCTAATGTAAAAGACTAGTCAATACCTAACTATTTCTTGATTCGATGGAAAGTGCAAAACAACATTTGAGCATTAAAAACTGCAAATATCCAAGGGAAAAATAACAAAAAAATCACTCAGACAAACAGGACCTTGTGCAAGGGGGTTTTGGGAAGAAATCCCCCTCTCCTGGAAAACAAATTCGATAATGACCATATAAACCGAAAATTTTTTGGAATATTGATATAAAAAAAACTAAAACTAAAAAAAAACCTTTTGCCTTGACAGCAAACCTCGGTAAGGTGGACACTAATAAAGACTATTTAATTTTGGCCTCATAAAACCACGTCAATGATCCTAAAATCATGTTTCAGAAGGCAGTATTAAAACCTGGACGTCATAACGTGTGAACTTGTTGTCGTTAACTTCTCAGTTTTTTCTTTTTCCTGAAAAGTTGATTTTTATCGCTTGGTATGTTATGGTGTTGCACTCTTAAAATATAAAACTTTTAAGGAGAATATTTCTACTTTTCCCGACAACGTTCTGTCTAGTTAAGGAACAACTTAATTCTAAACTTGAATTAGAGACAATTGGGTTGCTTACCTATGTAATGCATTGCGAATTTGCAACAATGTATTCTGATGCGATTTTCCATGTTTTTAACAATTGCATTGCCCAGTTGATTGATTGTATCTAAATTTTTAAATGCCTCAGATAATTATTGAGATATTTATTGTAAGAAATAAAGTAGGTACAAATCAAAGCAGTTATATTGTAATTTCAGAAAGGCTTGCCAGGATTACCAGGACATAATAATTGATGTAATGATCTCATTATTGCTTTGCATGGTCCTAATTGAAATACAAATGTATTTCTATTCCGTAAATAGTTATGTATGCCTTCTGAATAATTTTATTGTTTAACACTTAATAGTACATTATGGAGCTACTATTTTGGAAATGCAGTTAACTGGAATAAGGTTACTTAACTAAGAAATAACTGGTGCGTGTCAGTAATATTTGCCTTAAAACAAGATTATTTTATTCGTTATCACAAAAATACATTAAATAACGACGTAGTAATTTTAAAAAATTTAAATATGTATTTAAATTATAAATTCTGATATAGTAATTACAAAATTATCATGTAATTACGTCTCATAATGAGTATGCATAACTAAAATAAATTTATATTTCGTAAATGCTATAACTGGAGGATGTTTGATAACAGTTGATGTATTACAAAATAATAATTTTAATAAGTAATGATTAGTAACATCACTTGTATTATGTTGAATAACTTGATATTATTAATTTAACATGTTACATTTTTGTTAAAATTATGTATACTGATGTATGTTGCATATTACAAGTAATCAAATGATTTTAACGTTCATCAACTTACAACTTTTAATCATCTCTAGTATAACCTATAAAAGAAAAAAGTGTAATTTGTAAAAAAAGTATATATATATTTAATGAATTTATTTGCACAATAGTTTGGTCCTGTGAAACATCCAATTGCTTAATCTGCATTTATAATCAGGGATATTGAAAGAAAATGATTTTCGATTTAAGTTATAGGTACATTCAGCTTTTAATCATCTGTGTTAAAACCTGAAATGAAGTAAAGTCCAAATCGTGATTTATCTTTTGCACAATAATGTCATTTGAGTATAACTTCTATAGGCGTTTATAATAGGTTATATTCATAGAAAACAATTGAAAAAGGCGATTAAGCTAACCAGAGTTTTTTGCAACCACCATACGCTATGCTGACATTTCAGTACAACAACGTTTTAATACTAACTCGCAGTATATGTTATGCTAAATCCAGGATGATTGTTGATAGAATCTGTGTTAAATATCAATTTGACCTCATTCGTGGATGCCTTTATTGTTTGGGGCGAATTTGATCCGGTCAAATAGGCCAGATTAACATTAATGCTCTTAGGTCCATCATAAACTTCGAGATAATCACCAGAACGGTAATACGATGCTTCTACAAGCTGCAATAAATCGAATATAAAATAATAATATTATCGTTTAGTATAGAAAATTAAAGGACAAACAAAGTTTTGTTGGGGACAAGAAATGTATGATTCAGAGAATGTGAAGGAAATTCCTGGTGCAATGCTCACTTTAAAATAATTCACATGAAGACGAACTTGTGAGCCAATCGGAGTCTCGATAGTGTAATTACAATTGGCTGAATTTGGATAGTTTGAAAGTGGATATCCAGGACTGTTTATTGTCCCAAACCCTCCTCTGTACTCCATAGGGTAAGGGCATGGATCTGTGAAAATGAAAGTGTGTATTAGTAAATAAAAAATGTAAAATATATTAACTGATGGTATGTATCACTGACTAACTTGTGTTGTAGGACACATTGAATCCTCGTCCTTCACTACTGTTATCTGAATGGAAATGGACTAACACATCTTCGGATGAACTGATAATGTCATGGAACGGGCTTGATCCGCATGCTTTTGCCAAGGTTTTGTTTTTTGTCGAGGAACCGTCAAAAATTGTAATGAAATCTTTGCTACAGTTAACTGCTGTTTCCACCTTAAATCGACAAGAACCATGCAGTAATGCTAGTTTGTTAAATGAATAATTGATTCATGAGTTTAATTCAATACTTTGCTGTCTGAAAATAAAGGCTTTTTGATTTAAAAAAAAGAAATCAATATACCATAAATCTATTTAAGTGTATGTTACAATTCAACTTGGAGTTGTATGAAAATTAACATTAATTGAAAAAAAACCATAAATACGTGATAATAAGACGTTACGAACATTTTGTTTTTCAAGTTGACCAATTGGATTATTTGAAATTATTAGCATTTGCAATATTTATAATTTTAAAAGGTCGGTAACAAATCAATAATTGTAAAGAAATGTGTACGATAATTTGTTAAAAATGTTTGTTAGGTTCTTTAGTTAAACGGAGTGACTGCCAGTCTGTCAACTGCATTACTTACGTCTAAAGCGAGGACGTGAAACGTTATTTGCGTGTTTGGTGAGGTTTGAATCCTGTAATAGCAGTCCAAATTGCTCAGATATTTGTTTGGAAAGAGTGGACTTGCAAGAAATCCTGAATCTCCTTTGTAGTTAAGTGCAGGGCAGTTCGGATCAGGTAGGCCTACTCAGATAATTTGTTCAGATGTGACGATATTTCTCCCGAAAAGTCACTCCCGATGTCATTGTCAACGTCAATTGTTTGCTTACATGAAAATTAAAGGCTACATATTTTAATGCTTAATCTTACCCCTTTCAGTGAAGAGAATATAAAATCCAGAGTCGTTTGTGCGTAAGTCCGTATGGAAATGAGCGTAAACTTCATTAGTTGTGGCATAAATATAAACACCTGATAAGGTATCAGTGTATCTCCCAATCAGTGCACTGGTGCTATTGGGTCCATCGTAAATATCGATGTAATCGTATCTATTTTCTAACTGAATTGTAATGAACGAATAGGTTTTTTTTAAATCAGATTTAAACGAATGCAAATTATCTTTGTCACTACAAATACTCACTTTCAGATTGACGATGTTAAGAATTACGGCAGTTTCTGTGGTCGTAGTTATCTTGTAATTGCACGCCAAGTTGTTTGGATAAGGCTCGATGAGGTATCCTGGACTAACAATCGAACCAAAAGTGCCAGATACATGCACTTGCAAAACAACTGTTGAAAGTTCAAAATGTGTATTTAGCCGGTTTTAATATTTACATGCAGATCAAATTGAGGATTAGTCTAAGAAAGAATAATAATAATTTTATAATGCAGTGTTTTGCCGATCATAATGAGCTGTACCTTTAATTTTATAATTCAGAAGATGTTACCAGTGTATGTGTAATATTTTATGCAGAAATTGATGTACGTGTTTGTTTTGTTTTGAATGTCTGATCTATTTATGAATTTAAGATTAAATAAATTTACGCTCAAGAGTTCCAAATCCGGTTTTTGCAAATTTTAAAATTGCAAATATTCAATATAACAATTGTCTTTAATAACTATTGTTTTGATTTTCTAAGTCTAATAACACAGATTGATTATTTCAGTAAACATATTTGTGAAACCATTTCTACTCCTTTTGAAACAACTTTTTTTGATCCGCATTTCTAATATTAGTTAGCTTTCGAGCAACTCACGTTTGAATCCAGCTAAATCTGTCATACACTGTATATACCTACCACTCGCTGTTATGATGTGTATAAAAGCAGGGTAGACTGTATCCGATGATGTTGTGAGCTCTGATCTCTACTCTGTAATACGTGTTTGGACTTAAGTTTTCAATTGTATACGAAGTTGACGTTGCATTGGTTACATTCAGAACAACCATATCGCCAGCTCTGTCAAATTTTGTAGAGGAAAAGCTTGAATGTTGAACCTGAAAAACACAAGCTGATATCTGTCAGTGCCGTTTTTAATTCATCATATGCAATTTCAATTAACGCCATTGCGACATCATGCACTTACAGAAAAGTAAGTAATTTCATAGTAAGTTAAGCTTTCGCCATTGTCTTCGGGTTTCTCCCAAGTGAGCAGAAATCTGCAATAGGAGTAATGAAATTGTTAAGTTGCTGGCTGATTAACACGGATTAAAGAAATTTTGAAAAGAAATGGAGATCATTTTAATGTATATCTAACAACAGGAAAGTGTACGGGAAAATCATTAACCCCTTTAAATTAGCGCTCTTAGAAGAATCATTCGACAACATCCATTGCTAGTGTGCGTTTTTGTCATCGAAGATATATCCTTAACAAACGGTATAATCCTTTTTATTAAACGAAAGTTGCTTGCAAATATTATTGATTAAAAAATCGCCGTAGCTAACAATTTTCGAAAAATATTTACAAATAAGGGATTTTATTACATTTTCTGGAAACGAAAATTGTGAGACTAGTTATGGAAACAATATAGGAAGAAATTTCGAAAACAAAGATCACAAATCACGGATTTTAGAATACAGTTACATTTACATAAATCATCTGATTAAGCTGTTTGAATGAAGCCATTTGTCATAAAGTGTTTTAAGAAAAAGTAATAAAAAAATTGGTAAAAGCAATTACTTTTTTTTAAAACTAGGTCATTAATGCATTTTTGTTGATTTATCAAAAGTGACGTATTTTAGTCTGCATTTTTATAAAATGCTTATTATTAATGAAACGTTTTAAATGAACGTTTATAAAAAAACATGCTAAAAATGTCGTCTTAAGCCCCGTAAACATCTGCAAACATGTTTCACAAACATGTTTCTCAAGAAACATGTTTTCAGATGAGTGTTTCCAGAAACATGTTTTCGCAAACATAGTGTCCACATCAGCAGCATACATACAAACAAAAATGGCGAAAATCATGATAGACAGCAGTGATGAAGATTTTATTTTTTGTAGTGCAGCATTAGTAACTATTTTAGAAGATAGTAAATGTCAAACATGTCGAAAAATGCAATTATCAATTTATCTACAGTGTAAATGCTCATTTACACTGTCGTCCACAGCGTTCCAAGAGATTGGATGTTTTGGCTTACATTTTGCAACATCTCATTTATAGCTTACTTCTACTGTTTTCAATCTTCATTGCGGAATCTTCATTGCGGAAACAGTGAATGTTTCCTGAAAAAATTTCAGCAAACATGTTTCCGAGGAAACATTTTCAGGAAACATGTTTCCTGCAAATGTTTGTTAAGTTTGGACGGGGCTCAAAACGAAAAATAATTGCTAGTCTTAACATAAAATCGGCCCTCTTTTGCCTCCTGCAAATAATGCAAAGGTGACTTTTCAATCACCTACTCATTGGCTTGCCAAAATACATGTATCGTGTGCATGTAGTCTTTATAGTATGTAGAGGATTGTCTATAAATTACGTAACGATAAGGGAGGTGGGTGCTTACGTTTTGTTACTAAACGTTACATGGATGAAGTGTTTTCCTGAGAGGGGATGATGGGGGGAGACATTTGATGAAATCTCAGAAAATGTTTGCATACATGTATTTGGTGTGAAATTTCATAGTTCTTTTAAGCCCAATATTAGTAGTGTGTTTTCATAATCTTGTCTCTAAAGCGTTTCTTTAATAATTGGTCTTTCTATTATCCAATATTAGAAGCGTAATTTTACAACAACAACGAATTTAATTTACTATTCTCTTCGTTATTCATATCTCTAAAACATTTCATTGAAATTGTATTCAAAATGAATTATTTTTGCTTGAAAGTTTCAAATATTTGATTGTAATTTCGTAGAAAAAGCTTTTAGCTCCCATTATCAACATTCATATTATCAATATTTTAAAAGAATTTAAGATAAGTGCCTAAAAATGTACATGTTGCCCTAAAACATTGATGCGGCCGACTTGCGTGATTCTACAGGAGTGGCTGATTTTTCGCACCCAAAATAAAATAAAAACAAGGCAACATTTCTGAAAAAGATGGGGGACTCGAAATAAACTTAGTTATCACTGATAAAATATTTTTCAGAGGCCCGATACACCGGTACGAAGAATTAACAAGTACTTTTTAAAGGTGGTGTTCATGGAAGGAGGGGATTGGTTATCAGCGTTGTGTGTAAGGGGGAGTTTAAGTTTTGTTACGAAACGTGAAGTGGGGAGGGTTATATAAAAGTCTTCAAATAGCGATGTTATTTTTATTTATGGACTGCCTCATATTACATATTAAATAAGAATAGATTGTGTAAAATGTTAAAAAATATTGGATTTTAAATACTTGACGAACAAGTGCCATCTAGGATCAAATCGTGCCGCTAAGAGAAACAGGGGGCTTCTCCGCAATGTAAAGTATGATATGCGAAAAAGCCCGCCATATTCAAATCCTACCGAAAGGCCGGAATAAATTGTAGTTTTAACCCTATGTGCACCTATTGGCAACTTGCCGATTTAAAAAAATGATTTTGCAGAATTCTGTAGAACTATTGTTTTTCGCATAATAATTTATGTAGAAATATTTCCATAAATTTGCACTTCTAAACTAGTTTTGCAGGACTATTTTCCCAAATTTCTGCAGAACCTTCTCCAAAGACTTCCAGACTGTAATAATTCCAATTATCTAAATACAAATTTCTATTAGTGAAAACAAATCGAATGTCTTATTTAACTGAAACCATTTTCATTGACAATTATTTGATAACATGTTTAAGGCTATTCGGTGGAAAGGACGTAATATTGTAAGTTCTCGTTTAGTCGTTGTAAACAAAAGTAGAGGTCAACTTCCGTTACAATTAATAAAGCACTTTAATGCTAAGTCCCTATAAAAACCAATGACAAATGTTGGATTTTATATTGTTTAATGTGTCAATCAAAACGATTAAACAAGAATAAAAAATTGAACTTCCCTCTAGGTTTCAGCCGTGCCTATCATATGCATGTACATGCATTATCAAATGGATGCACTATACATGTAGGCTACACATTCAAAGAAAGCTGCTACGCGAGCACAAAGTTGGTTTAATCCATCAAATTACAGTAAATGCACTTACTGGTCAGGTTCAGCACTTACGTGGACATCGAGATATTGTCGCCAAATTATTGGCTTTTCGGGGGCGGCTTTTCTCGGCGTCCACATCGTAATGTCGTCGCTGAATTTGCCTGTGCCCACTTTGTTGAGTGCAGCGAGGCGAAAGTAGTAGAAGGCCTCTGGTTTTAGGTTCTCGATTATGTAAGGGGTCCTCCCTAAAAAAATACATGTCTGATTTTTTTCATTACTTTCATTGAAATGGACAACAGTGTCCATATTGAAACCCACGTCCTACCGATTTTCCATCTTCTTTCCTTGACCGAGAGATCATCCCAGGTTTTATCGTTTAGTTTGTATTGAACGACGTATTCGGTGACCGGAAGTCCTCCATTGTTCTTCGGCTCGACCAGCTTGAAAGTTATTTTAGTCGCTCTGACCGAATGTGGCTCTGCTTGCGGCAACGGCCCGGGTTTAAACGCCTCTTGGAGTCTTATTTCATGTTTGAATGTGGCGATTTTATTATCAGATATGCATCTGTAATTGCCAAAACTTGTTTTGGAAGTAGACAAAATCTGCAACCGTCAAACGTTAACACACGCAAATGAGAATTCGTAGCAGGCCTGCGGTATCGCAGTGCCTTGACCTACGCCACCAGCTCGAACAATGCTCATCAATTCCCAATCAATGGGAAATTAAAACTTTCCCGAATTAATGAACATCCCTTACCATTATTGTGCTTATCGATCCTGTATCTAGCACGGTGACGTTCGAATCTAGTGGTCTGTCATTGAATTCCCACATCACCTTTGCATTGGGGATGTCAGGGTAAAGGCAAGAGATGTTAACAGGATTATTTATCCAAGAGATGATCATCGAATTTACTGTACAATAAAATCCACCGAAAATTGTTTGAAGTTAGATGAACTATAATTTATCTTCCCTTTTCCCAATATCATATCAATGCCACCTCTCTTTGTGGACGGACTCTATAAGCTTGAATGTAAGCATCATTTCTTTCCAACATAACTAAATTAAAATTGAATCTCTTACCTCCAGCTTTGTATGTGATGTTGAACCCACTAAGTGTAATGTTCGGGTCTTCCTCACGCTCCTCGGCGGTGAAACGTACCAAAACTTTATTTGATGAGGCATTGATAGGAATACCGAAGTGTCTGTTAGTGTATCTACCGAGCTGCTCAAAATCGTCTGAGGGCCCGTCGTAAATGGAGACGTAATCAACATCTCCCAACAACGCGTTTAATTATTACATTATTAAATTTAGTCCAATAATATCAATCGAAATTCCACGCTAAATACTTACTAACAAGTAATCAATCTCTAAAAGTACAAAGGTGTTTTCGGGAGTTGTTATATAATAATGACAGTCCAAGTTGTAATCGTATACATAAGGAAAGTTTGGACTTGCGATGCTTCCAGATATACCAGTCTCATTATAGCCACATTGCTCTGGATCTAAATATGAAAAAGTTTTACTGAAAAAAAACTTAATGCAGATTGGTTGAGGTAAGAAAACACTAAAGTTCTTGGATTTTAATGCAAGATTTTAAAGAACGTAAGATCGTACTTCATGTTAAGTTACACGAGAGACGTTACCTGCACTTATGCCAATGCAAAATATTGCGATGCTGATGACAATCTCTGTCCAAACCATTATTTCGAAGTTATTGAACTTGTTTTAGATAAATGTACGTTAAGACAGTGTATTATCGTATACAAGATACAGTGTATGCGTTGAGAAATTAGTAGCTGCATTCGCTGTATTCTGTCTGGAGATGGACAAAGGCATAATGTGCAAGGACAGCAGGACATCGGGCGTAATGTGAAAGCTCACCAACAGGCGCCAAAGAGACCAGCCAAAGGTGCAAAGTCTATCGAAAGTCTGTGATCATCCAATTTATGGCAAGAGCTATAAATGTCGAGCATACTGATAGGAAACAGATCTAATGTTTCGAGATATAAGAGAGAACAAGGGTGTATTGGTGTTGCATTTAAGCAGTCATAATAGGAGATGTTTACTAAGCTTATTTAAATATCAAACTGCAAAATAAAAAGTAAAGTCCGCATTTGATGTAGTACCAAAACGAACTTTTAATCACTTGATAACAAAATAAACAGCAAGCAACAGTTAACACAACAATCAGTAATAACAACTGATGTGACTTTCTCTACACTGGCACCCCAGTAATGGTAATCCATAAACTGAATATTTCTGATTAGTATTGACTCAGTCCATTCTTTTGTTGATCCGACTAAAGAACATGAATTGAAATTCTGGAACGTAGGCAGCTCAACTTTTAATCATCTCTATTATAACCTGTAATAAAGAAAAGTTATCAATCTGTAAATAATATTTTTAATAATTTCTCATTTACGCACAATAGGTGTTAGTTGTGTCTAACTTTAATAAGCGTAACTTGCGTTTCTGTTAAACCAATTACTATATATTCAGAGAAAACAGTGGAAAGCGCAGATTAATTTCGCATTAGTTTTATGCAAACTTCTTACATTATGCTGATATTTTCAGTACAACTTAGTTTTAATACTAACTCTCAGTATACGTAATGCTGAATCCAGGATAGTTGTTTACAGAATCCGTGATAAATATCAGATTGACTTCATTAGTTGATGCCTTGATTTTTTTAGGCGACAATGATCCACATAAGTTATCCAGCAAAACATTGTTGTTCATAGGTCCATCATAAACTTGCAGATAATCAAATGCACAGCTTGTCGATTGTTCAAGCTGCAATAAAAATAAAATAAAATAATCATATTATCGTGTAGTAAACAAATTTACAGCCAAGCTTTCTATGACAACCTATAAGACTTTCATAAAATAGGAAAGTAGATCATGTAACGTATTCCCGAAATAGTGTAGACAACTCTGTACGTTTTCACAGAAATTCTGTCAGGTAGCCAATATTTATACGCTAATGCAACGCTATTATTTTCCTACACACAGTTTCGCTTATATTACTTAACTATTACTACATGTTTAACTGCTATATTGGTCATCGGTTAAATAATTTCACGTGTCTTACCATTCGTAAAAGCTTGATTTATTTATAAATTGTGTCCTAGATTTATAATATTTGTTTTATAAAAAATGTTGCTTATGGCGTGGTGGCATTAAATTCCATCATAAATATTTTTAGAGAAATATAAGCCAAAATACATCATTTGTAATTAATTTTTCGAAGGTTTCACATTTGGCTTTTCTTTAATTAATCCTAAAAAAGATGCCCCCATTAAGAACTGATATTAAAGTCTGGCGGACTCGCATGGTTTCCACAAATCTGCTGGATCTGCATCTGGTGTCAGATTTTGGGGTTGAGGTGCAATTTTAGTGCTCTTCATAAGCGGCATTTTCCGTAGATACTGTTGTGATACTTACATTAAAATAATTTAATTGGAGAAGAACCTGCGAGCCAACCGGAGTTACTATATTGTAACTGCAATTGGCTGAATTTGGATAATTAGAAAGTGGATATCCAGGACTGTTTATTGTCCCAACACCTCCTCTGTATTCCATCGGGTAAGGGCACGTATCTGTGGACCGGAAAAATAACGATATATTCTTGTAATAATAAATACATGTAAACTAATTTCACTTGTGTTTTTAACTTGTGCTGTAAGACACATTGAATCCGAGTCCTTCACTACTGTTATCCGAATGGAAATGGACTAAGACGTCATTGGTTGAACTGATAATCTCATGAAAAGGGCTCGATCCGCAGGCTTTTGCCAAGGTTTTATTTCTGGACGATGGACCGTCAAAAAGTTCAATGAAATCTTTGTTACACTCAACTGCTGTTTCCACCTTAATTAGGCAAGAAAAAAATATTGCTATTAAGTTATATAAGCATTTAATAGTCAATTTAATTCAATTTCTCAAATTGTCAGAATTGTCTCTGAATTTGACGTAGAGGCTTAAATTGGTACACTAATTTGATGTTAAATTAAAAAGCATTACAAGAATAAGCTACATGTACATGTAGTTGAAAATTGTTAGCATTTGTAATAAATATTCTCATAAACCTAAAGGAAATCGATAATTAAAAAGACACCTTCATGATAGTTTCTAAAAACGTTTGTAGGTGAATTTAATCATAATAGTCATTCCTTTTAGCTGTATAATCTAAACTTATTGCACGATCAGTACTTACGTCCAAAGCATGGGCTTGAAATGTTATTTGCGTGTGTGGCGAAGTTAGAATCCTGTAATAGCAGTCCGAATTGCTCGGATATTTGTCCGGAAAGAGTGGACTCGCAAGAAATCCGGAATCGTCGTTATAGTTAATTGCAGGACAGTTTACATCATTCGCTGAAAATATAGGCAATCTTCAACACATCTATCGAAAACATGTATACCGCTTAACAAAACTGTCCTCTCTCAATGACTGACTCGCTCATCAACACAGAGCCAAAAACCATAAATGCTACAAGTTGAAAATTTTCCAATAACTACCTTAGTAGCCTAAACCACCCACTAAGATGGGATTTTGTCGAAAGACTTCTCTAAGAAGGTGAATTGGACAGGTAAATATTTCTCCCGGAACCTTCTTGCTAAATCACTTGAACTTTGTTATCATAAAATATGTTAAAGCTTTCTCTTACCCCTTTCATTGAAGAGAATAGAAAACCCAGCGTTGTTTATGCTGAAGTCCGAATGAAAATGTATTAAAACTTCATTGGTTGTGGTGTAAATGAAAACACCTGATAAGGTACCAGTGTATCTCCCAATCAATACACTGGTGCTGTTGGGTCCATCGTAAATATCGATGTAATCGTATCTATTTTCTAACTGAATGGCATTGACGAATTGAAATTAGTTTCAACCATATGCAAATTTTCTTTATTTACTACAAATACTTACTGTCAGATTAACGATGTTAAGAGTTACGGCAGTATCTGTGGACGTGGTTATTCTGTACTTGCAATCTAAGTTGTTTGAATAAGGCACGATGAGGTAGTCAGGACTAAGAAGTGATCCATAGGTACCAAATACGTGCTCTTGACATTTCTCAAATTCTTAGAAATAGAAAATGTTATAATAAAAAAAGATTCATTGATGCATGATTCATCTGTTAAAAAGTTTAAAATTGGTTTTTCATAAATAAATATTACGATCCGGTTAGAACAAGTTAATAATTCAATACATTTAAGATAGTCTTTCTGTGGTCATAAAGACATAGACTACATGTACATAAAGATTTGCAATGCTAAAATTTTAAAAAATTATAACTAAAAGAACGAAAGCAAATAGCTTGGTATTTATATTGGTTTAAGCCCTGTTGAAAAATATTAATTTTGAACAGAAATCGAATTGGTTTAGGGTTTTTTAAAAGTACATTTACTGTAAATATGATTGGTGTAAATTTTGGGCCAGAATAGTTTGTAAAGTTTTAATAGTCAACAAATAAGATCTTTCAATACAAAAAATAAGAAGTAAAAGTATGTTTAGTAAACCTTAAAGGAAACATGCTATGCAATT
>JAQIXS010004636.1:0-14532 GCA_034700785.1 Rossiulus vilnensis
TGAACCTGTTTTTGGTGACTGGTGGGGGTGGGTAAAAGGTTCTGAAGTACTGCATTTAGAATTGTTCTATTTTTAACAATAATATGACCACCATGCGCGAAATTAGTTGAAAAGGAAGTTTAGCCCATATTTAATGTTTTTTAAAAGTTATATATGTGCGTTGTAGGCAAACATTTTTGTAAAGAACTAAATATGTTTTCCTCCCTTTTTGGCAGACCACTTGTCCTTCTTAGATGTGCTTTGTCCTGTAATTTTCATTTATTACACTACTCTCACAAATACCACACAATAATTACACTTCTATGGCATAAATATTACAGTTTGCATTTAACAAAATACTGCTAATTTGACAATGCACGTGATTACTTCTTTATCAGAGTTAGTTTCTCAACATTTATAGTTTAAATTTTAAAACTTTTGCCCAAAAATAAAACAAGCATTCAATATCCTGTAGTATTTAATACTACACCATACATGTACGTGTACATACCTTTGAAAGGTGAAACCACAAATAGCTAATTAAAACCTGCTTGATTCTGCCAGTAACCAAATACTTGATGAAAATGTTTAGGAATTGAAACTCTAGTTTGATTTTAACACGTTACATACTCATGAATCTTACAGGTTGGTTTATACCAAGAAACTATTGTGTCCTACGATGTAGTGCTTGCTGATGGATCACACATAACGGTGACAGCAGATAACGAACACAAGGATCTCTACTACTGCCTTCCTTGGTCTCATGGTACTTTGTGTTTCTTGGTGGCTCTGGAATTAAGGCTTATTAAAATCAAACCATATATCCGCATGGAATATCGCCCAGTGAGTATTCTTAAATACATTATTTTGTCAATGGGTTGTCTAAAAACGGCTTTCGAAGAATTGAGTAGGCTAGGGTGTTTCTCAATTATTTAAAATGAATCGGAATAATCAAATCCGGAGAACGACATTTTTATTTTATATTATGATCTGTTTGGAAAACTTCTCCAATGGACGTTATTCTAATAATGCTTATGCATGTATTAATTTGCACAGCATTTATATTAAACGTTGGGATTATGTTAATTGTGAATATTTTGTTATTAGTTCCAATAATATTTTTAATCCACTAATGGCTTTACGGTGAACAGAGAATTCAATTGAGTGCATATTAACAGACATGTAATTTAGACATTATTTTCCAATTTATTCAAACAGGATTTAAAAAACAATAATTATGTGTTAATCATCTAATTGATTATGCATGGAAGTTGAAAAGCTCATTAAATACCGTATATTTTGTTACATGTAAATTAAATTTTGACATCATGTAATGTGGAAATCAAACATTATTTCAGAAGTAATTTTATATTGGGTATTTATTCAACAAAATTGCTAATAACTTAGAAGATATACCCGTTTTCGAAGGGTGCATTTACTACCAGCGAGTGCAGTTTTGTGGATATTTTTATTTTATTTTTAATTTCAAAAAATGATTTGCAGAAGGGTAGAAGGCTTTGCAGGAGAATAGGCCTGTTGAGATTGATTGTGAGGTGTTATAGAATAGCCTGCACTTGGTTAATTGATTAAATAGTTATTGATAAATTCAATAATTCCAATTTAAAATCGAATTATATTCTTAATCTGGGATTTCACAGGTTGTGGGGCAGGAAAACTACTGCAACATGATGATGAAGTTATCTGGAGCTCTTGACAGAAACGCAGATGTGCCTGATTATCTCGAAGCTACGATATTCACGCCAGAGAAGGCCGTTGTAATGATCGGAAACTTTGTAGATGTGAAAACGGAAACGGAAAAATCTAAAGTAAATAATTTGAATTTATTTCAACATGTAAAATGGCATGTAATTATCTGTATTAATAATGGTAAAGTATATTTAAAACTAATCTTAGCAAATTATAATTTTAACCTGTGTACTATGAGTGGAGTTTTTTTTTAATTAATCGTGGCCTCCAGATAAAAAAATTCGAAATTTGAATTTGTAGTAAATAATTATTGGGTCTTTTCATATGGTTTTAGGTGAAAACGCCGAGAGTAAAACTGACGAGGATAAAAAGCCAAAATTTAAAAAATATGTTGAAATACACCAGGACACAATTTTTGTAAAATTTTTGATTATTTATGGCGTTCCTTTCATTAAGGTTTTTTATGGAAATTGTGTATTTAAAAAAAAATTGTGTATGTCGTTCCTTTAATAATATTTCTAAAATTTTATTATTTTTGAAACCAATTTCCTTTATATCTTATATATTTGTTTATAATATCAGACAGAAATTAGCAACATAAAAATCAGCCAGAAGGGGTATACCCCCTAAACGCTTGGATTCTTCTTCTCTCTATTTCTAAAAAAACATTTGCAAGGATCCATACATTCGGTTTTAAAAAAAATCAAATTTCTAATTTCAATTGACGTCAAGAAACTTAATGAACACTTCAAATTTGTGAAACCTTATTTAGTGAATATTTTTATATTTTATAAAATAAATCAAATTGACATTTTCCTTTTATTGATTTGACTTCAATCAAAATTCTAGTTCGATACGAAGTTTTATAAATTTTCGAAACATTCGATTTATGCCGATTTCTATACATTTTCTTTTCTCGCATTCGGCGTTTCCACATCCGGTATTTTAAATTTTCGGCGTTTTTCAATTCGGCATTTTTGTATTGGACGTTTTTCTCCAGTAGGCGTTATTGCGCTTAGCATTTTATATTCATACCGTTTTGTATAATTTATTTTATTTTTTTTTTACATTTTTTCAAATGACTTATTTGCACATGTTTAATGGATTCCAAACATTTGTGTCAAAACTCATCTTTATCATTGTAGGTCAATTATATCACGCGATGGTACAAGCCCTGGTTTTACAAACACGTAGAGAGCTTTCTGGATAAGGGAGGTGAAGAATACATCCCGATGGCCGATTACCTTTTGAGGCACAATCGTGCCATATTCTGGGTAGTAGAATCGATGATTCCTTTTGGTAACAACCCTATTTTCCGGTAAGTTGATATAATGTATTGATCTGTTTCAGAACTAGATATGAACCTTAAGATTTCCATTTTTATCTTAAGTTATAAAGTGGCTATTGAACTTGAAGGTACACTATTTAATAATTTAAGATTGCTGCTTGGATGGATGTGCCCACCTAAGCCTGCATTCTTGAAATTTACAACTACAAAAGCCATTCGAGAAATGACTTTTGCCAAACAGGTATGCGTGCATGGAATTATAGTATTTGATGAAATTATTTTATAATGAACATTGTTGCGTGTACATGTAAATCATAGTTATCGATCACAGCCTCATTCTTGAACTTTCTGGTTTAAAAGCAAAATCGTTATTTCATGAATCACGCTTTTACGAAATGTATAAATGACACAAATCACCTTTACTTGCAATAAATGTGTTATTTAATTTTCAAGATTAACACTGCACTATTACTTAGGTTGAAAATATACCAAATACTAAATTAAAAATTTTAGCAGTCTGGTTGAGAAAATAAATGCAATAAAGATTGAATCCCCTCTAAGCCTTGTTTTTTTTTGTCATATCATTGAATATAAATTGACCGCACCTCCTAGATTGAGAAGACTTACTTGACCTGAATAAGAATTGAGTAGCTAAAAGTGGTCATTTATCTAATTGCAGGTTTTTCAAGACATTGTCATGCCTCTGGATACATTAGCCGAGCAAGTAAATAAGTCGACTCAATTGTTTGATACCTTCCCACTGCTTGTGTATCCTTGTCGCATTTACGATCATGGTCGAAAACATCAAGGCCAGTTGAGGTGAGCAGTCTGCATCATTGTGTTGAACTAATATTACAAATTATACTTTCCATTAGTGAATATGCCAGGCAGAGGTATAGGAGTTAGAAAATAAACAGCTAGTTTTCAATAGTAAATAGTATATAATTAACCTAATAATGCTTGTTAAGCAACCCAGTAATCGACGAAATGACGTCATTTTTTGGTACTAAAGACGTCATTTTCGACCCCAAAAATGTCCAACAAATGACGTGGAAAGTTCCTCGCGTTATGACGTCATATGCGGGGGTGAAAAAAACGTCATTTTTTCGACAGAAATGTTTTGATGTCTTTCAAATCACGACAAGATTTGTCGTCGTTAATAAGCGCGTTTTGAAACAGGCCGCTTTTTATTAAGAAATCACCAAAAAAACACGTCATTTTGTGACGAAAAGGCATCTTTCGGAAAAAAATTACCTAACAATGACGTTGTATTGAGGATATTTCATCGTCGGTTTGCTATCTAGGAATGTTTGCTATAGCAGTTGCAAGATATGACAACAGTGTTTTACTTATGTGTTTTACTCAGGGTAATACCCCAGTCATTAACAGAACTGTCTTTGAATTGTAGGCCTCCTTCAAAAAATAAACTGGTTAAAGGCTCAAACTATGCAATGTTTAATGATCTTGGCGTGTATGGCACTCCAGGGCCTGTAAAAAGGAGGGAGCAGTATAATCCCACGTACGCAATGCGAGAAATGGAAAGGTATTGCCGTTTCCATTTATGTGTCATAATCAAATGTCATACGTTTGCAATGTATGCATTGCCCGGATGTAGTTTTTGGAAATTTAATTGACGGTTTGATTATTTTTCTTATTAGTTTCACACGAGATGTGGGTGGATATTCCTTTCTTTATGCTGATATTTTCATGACGAAGAAGGAATTTGAAGAGATGTTTGATTTAACATTGTACGAAGAAGTTCGTAAGAAATATGGCGCGGATAATGCATTCCCACATTTGTATGACAAAGTGAAGCCGGAAATCAATGTTATCGAAATTGGTAATGAATATGGTAAAATGAAACAGCTTTAAAAACATTACATTGCGTCGCCTTAAATTTGTCCAAGTGGCCTTGTGTATCATTGTATGCATGTGAAATTCAGAGTCAATAAAATTGCAAATTCTGAATTTTTAAATCAAATAACGTTTGTAGTAACTTACTGAAAGCGAATTGTTCAAGAAATGTCACAAAATGATGATCAATTTCTAATATTGATGCATTAGAGCCTGCACGGTTCCCCGCGACCTGAAGAAACTCAAAATGTCAGGGAATTTGATTGGTCATAGAAACATTTAAGGAAAGCCAGCGAATTTCTCAAACTACGTGGTCATGGAGTTTGTTTCTACATACAATATTAATGTCGAATTATCATTATTATTAGCATGCTTTTATAAACTTGGTGAAATACTTTTTTTTAAATATTTTACTCAATTTTTCACACCCTTCCCATTAGTTGATTGGCATAAAACTTTTAATCCTGATTTGTTTCGGTGGCTAATTTACGTATCACCAAATAACGTGATCACCCTATCACCATTTAACGTAGCATATTAACATCTCAATCAAGTTATTAATTTGTTTTTGTCCCATAGACTTACAAAAATCCAGAAAATTCAGAAATAGCTTTAACACTCCCTTCCCAATGGTCAAACTACTTGAAATGTTTGATACTTGTGGATTTCCAAATACAGTTTATGAATCAAAACAAAATTTAAATAATTTGCATAGGGGGCAAAAGGCTACACTTGGAAATTTGGTAAAGATATTTATTGTTTATCATAGACACAGCTAATTCATTTCATAGATTTAACGGAAAGCCCTCTTTTGGGAGCATATGGGCGTTAATGAGGGGTAAATGTTTCTCCCAACCTTTGTAGCTAAACGTTTTAAATTTGGTTGAGATACTTATTAGGTATCACAGACGCTAAATATTGATTTCTTTTAGGGCTTTCATCGAATTCTTCCTTTTAGCACCATAGAGGGGGTTCAAAGGATGGGTAAATGTTTCTTCTGAACCCTTTGAGCTAGAAATTTCAAATTTGGTAGAATTGCACCATAGATGACATTAAGGCACTCTATGAAGTGATTTTGTTCATTCTCTTAGTTAATAATATAATGCACATGTTTATATAAGCACATGTTGTATAGAAATTAGGCTAGGACAAAATCCTGTATTTGTAATTACGGTTTTACAAAAAGCTGCTTACAATGTTCCATTAATTGATATTCCTCAATATGTTTTCATTTGCCAATCATAAGTCAAAATCCATCTCTATAATTAACTTCTGGGAAATGTTTGCCTATGGGGTTACTTCTAATAACAGATACATGTTCATGTAAGCAATTTTTCTTTAAGAAATTGAGTCAAAAATCCACAATGTGTGATCCATTTTTCGAGGGTTTTCATAAAGGGCGTTGCCATTTCATTAATGGACTTAACTTAAATGAAAATGCTTAAATAATGAGACTTATGTGAGTAGCCGGGCTACAGTAGCAGACAACCAGCAAGCAGACGATTTACAAGACGCTCCTCCCAAAGGTTCTCACGGAGCTTATCCCCAGAAGGTACCACAATGCAACACGGCCAAAGAATAAAAGAAGCAGACGTACCTTCACCAAGCCACTTCTTCTCGAAGTCCAGCACGTAGGAGCAGAACACCCCTCCTGAGCCAAAAGTGCTTAAATCTATAAAGAGAAACGATATATAAATTTTGTTAAGCCTCTCTGAGAGGAGTTGAAGGATTTTCTCAGCTCCGACGCACCTTGTAGCGATCGCGCCGGCGAAGTTGTATCTAAAAAAAACATGAGAGTGAAACATAGTAACCTGATTCCTTGTCCTTCACTATCCGACAGATCCTCAGACCGCCGATCGGACCCTTGGGACCCGATCGCCGATCCGATCACTATTCCGTCAGGGTGAGCGTGGGCCGCACCCGAGTCACCCTGCCGTGAGCGGCGATCTTAACAGAATCGCCTCTCACATCTGGCGCCCAACAAGCCAACTAGCTCACGATGCAATCAGCAAATGATGCGATCCCCAATCACATCGTCTCCATCCCGGGAAGAGCTCTGTTCTTCCCACGGATAGAGGAAACGATCGGGGGCGGGATAATCATCCCTGAGGAAGTGGCCAGGTTGAGCCTGGCCTATCCGGCTCTGTCAGCCTTTATGAGTCAAACCAACGGACTGGTCCAGCGCATGCAGGCACAGGCCATATCGGGAGAATCGGCCGCAGCCGAAGCCATTACTCGCCTTGAGACCACGCAGTCTAACCTTAACGCACTCTTGACCTCCCTCCGCGAAGAGAACGTCGGTCTCAAGACCAGGATAGCGGCCTTAGAGTCAGTATTGGCCAATCGGTCTCAACCAGGATCGGCCGCATCTTCCTCAAACCGACTTGGTCAGAGAGGCGACCGACCACTGAGCTTCTCTGAGGAAGCGCAGGCACAATCGTCCGACTCAGACGATGCAGAAAGGTGTGACCCACCTAGGGCCAGCACGAGTGCTCAGCGAACGGCTCCCGCACACTCCTTCTGGACCCCATTACTTATCAACCTGACATCTAGGATCAACCACCCAGATCACTCAATCCATAGCGGGGCGACCGCTCTACTCAGGAGCAATAGAGACGAGTCTACCTGGCCCCAGCATACGCCGCAGGCGTTGCAACAAATCTTTCAATTTGTGCGGCCGTTCGTACCCGGGAACGGAGGCTTTGACAGATGGGCCTACCAGTTCGAGCACGTCCGAATAGGCAGCAGAGTAAACCAATTAGACGCCCTGATCGCGCTAGGTGCCGCGTTCGACGGGGTAGTCCGCGATTGGTGGTGGAATAACGCCCGATCAATCAAAAGTTACGAAGATGCAATGCATAAGCTGAAGCATGCGTTTGACCGACCAGAGGAGGACTTGGTCGTCAAGGAACGCATTCGGACCACTCACCAGGATGAGAACCAATCATCTGCGGATCTCCTGGCTCATCTAGACGTACTATACACTGGCCTAAGCTGCCCAGTTGGCGAGAGCGAGCGAATTAACTACCTACGACGCCCTGCACCCGGACATCCGGCATGGGATCTCGTTAGATAATGTGTTCACCCTAACTCAATTAGAGCAAAAAGTACTCAAGAAGAAACGCACGTTGGTGCGATCCGGCCATTTAGGGGCCAGAAGGGCTGCTGCAGCAGCCCAATCACCACAACGAAACTTTCCCAAAGGGCGATACCAGCAAGATCGACCTGGTCGCCGACGCGACAACCGAAAACCTTACGATATGAAATCTCCGGAAAACAGGACTAGAGCCTGCGGCAAACCCCGCACCGGCCCCTGCAGCCCATGCAACAGCTGCACCAGCTCCCTCCCAACAGCCCCCTAGCAAGTCAAGGGGCTGTTTAGTGTGGGGCATTAGACCACATTCGGTGGACATGCCCACAAAACAACGCAAAGGCATCCTCGGCGCCAAAAAACGCACACGTAAGAGTACTACTCAACAATCATGTGGACATCAGAAACCCTGAATTTATCACCTCTATTTGTAAGGTAAATGGTTTTGAAACCACCGCATTATTTGACACCAGGGGCCAATGTCTCCATTGCCGGACGATCTATGTATGGCATACTTACAGGCTGAGGAATTAAAATGGATCGGATCAGAAACCCGATCATCCTAGACGATCAAATACCCAGCAAAACCCCCATGTTCCGGGCCATGGTCTGAATCGAGCTACGAAATCGCACATTCCAAACTCATATTATACTGATTCCGGAATACGACCTAGACACGGTCATTTAAGGAATGGATCTCTTCGCCACAGCTAATATATCATTATATCCTGGCACCAGAGACTGGCAGTTCACCAAGGCCAAAACCTCACCTGAATTTGAAAGAATACCCAAGATCGCACACGTGGAGATACCTTAGGTATGACTGCGATTGGACGAAAGCACTTACCTCTCTTCCGAACAGAGGGATCGGGTTAACTGTTCGTGAAAATTCGGCTCGATCTTCTCACAGGAGAAATGATGGCGGACGAAAACGTTTTCCCTTTTGAAAACAGGGTTTATTGCGGCATGATTAACTCCAATCATAACAAAAATATGCGCAATGGAAAAAAGGCATCACAAAATAAAGCAGGTCGTGCATCGGCTCAGCTGATGTCAGCAATGGCCGCCTCTCACCAAAAACGACGGAGTCTCACAGGGGCCAGGTAGTGGGTGCCACCTGGCGTCTGCATCTACTGACACCCATAGGTGTCAGCATCAAAACGCATTAACGTTTTTGAACGTTAATTCTACTGAAACGTTAGTTTTCACGTTAATTTAAATGAACGTTAAAGATTTTGTGTTTCTCTTTTCCTTTTTAGATCCAGGACATACACTCCATCCCAGGACCAACAGGCAGATACAATTAGGTAAGTAAACCTCGTTTATGGTGTTACCCTGTCACCATTTGTTTTTTTTTTAGGTTTTTCAGGGACATACTACAGCATGATGACATGCTAATTCTGCACTAAATGACAACATTAACTCTACTGGAGGCTAACGCGGACATCTTCACATGTCCAACCGAACCGGCGGACGTCGAACCTCAAGTAATCCGCATAGTCGAAGGGGCCAAACCAACTGCCTCTCGCCCATGGCTAATTCACCAAAAAGACGGGCTCAGATAAAAGGGATAGTGGACAAATTGCTGGCTCAGGGGCATGTGAAACCCGTAGTATCCGAGTGGGCCGCCCCTCTCTGCTAGCCAAGAAGCCCAACTCTGACCAAATGAGAATGGTCACGAATTTCCAAGCCCTCAATAAAGTCACCATACCCGACACCTACCCTCTTCCCAGAATTGATCAACTAGTAGCAGAGACAAAAGGAAAAAATACATGTCCTCAATGGACCTCACTAGCTGCTACTGGCAAATACCAGTAGCAGAGAAATCGCAGAAGTACCTCACAACGGTAACTCCCTTTGGTACCTTCTGCTACACGTGGATGCCAATGGAAGCCCGCAACTAGGCGGCTCATTGCCAACAAGTGATAGACAAAATGGTGGCTGAAGCCAAAGGGGTAGCGGCCAGACCATACAAAGATGACCTTATGAAGGCAGATGACACCTTCGACGGCCACTACGATCATTTGGAGGCCACGTTTGGAATGGCCTGAACACGAAGGTTCGGCTTTAACAGGGAAAAATGCAAGTTCTTTGTAGATAGAATCAAATTCTTGGGGCACATGATAAACCCTGAAGGGGTAGCGCCCAATGACGCCAAAGTGCAGGCTATCTTACAGGTCCACCCCCCAAAGGACACTAAGCAGCTGCAGTCCTTTTTGGCATCATGCAAGTGGTTTGCCAAGTTCATCCCAAACTTCGCGGACCTGGCAGGTCCATTATATGGACTACTAAAGAAGGATGTACCATACTCGTTTGGCCCCGATTGCTCCACAGCATTCGAAACACTAAAAAGAAAGCTGACAGAGGCTCCGATCCTCATACAACCAGATTTCGAAAAAGGCTTCCACCTTTTTACAGACGCCAGCGCCCAGGCCATGGGAGCCTTTCTAGCCCAAGACTCGGATGAGGGCCTCAAGGTGGTGAAATACGCTTCCAAAACCCTGAACCCTGCACAACGGAACTACTCCGCAACCGATCGAGAGTGCCTTGCGGTCAGATGGGCGGTAAAGAGGTTCAAATTATACCTTGAAGGTATGCCCTTTGTGGTCCATACCGACCACTACCCCTTAGGATCAATTATCAGAAATGAACAACCATCAGGACTACTCGCCCGATGGATCATGGAAATTCAGCAATACAATTTCGAGCTTCAATACGTCCCAGGCAAATTAAACGAACTCGCCAACCTCCTGTCCCGGCAATCGGGCATCAACGAACCAGTGGTACTGATCCACCAGGTCACGGTCGCACTAGAGGACATATCTGCAGATCGGATGAGAGAAATGCAACTAGCAGACCCGTCTTGCGCAAGATTTTTACGCGCACTAGAACAAAACACGACTTAAAATTGCACTGAATTTTCAGCTACCTCCAATCGGGGTTATCACACAATTAATGGCCTTCTGTACAGGCACCGATCGACTGCCCTGGACGAGGAACCCCGCCTGGTAATTCCTCAACCACTGATAGACCAAGTCTTCTCCGACAACCACCAGGCTGCGGAAGTGGGGCACCCAGGCACTCTGGCCACCATGGCCAGAATCTCTGATAAATACTATTGACCGGGCTTCAGGCAAGACATCAGGACCTTCATTGCAAAATGCTCGAACTGCCAAAGGTACAAACCCGTCAATAGGGCGGACACAATCAACATTGCCTCCCCCAAATTGCCTCCAAGATTTGAAACGATAAATGTGGACCTTGTGGGCCCGATGCCCACCACAATGGCCGGCAATAATTACATCCTGTCAGTGTCAGACACAACGTCTGCATATATCGAACTATTCGCCATAAGCGACTCAAGAACAGAGTTAGTCGGGAAGATCCTGGTGCAAGACATATGCCTCAGATATGGCACACCAAAAACAGTGCGCTGCGATAACGGGCCGCAGTTCACATCAGCGATCCTAGAACAAATGGCGGAAGATATGGGTTTCAAAATCTTTAGGGTAGCGCGATACCACCCACAGGCAAACCCAGTCGAAAGAGGCCACAGAGACTTTAAGGCAAAACTGGCCATCGCGGTTGGCGACCGGCACGATCGATGGGACGAACACCTATCGACGCTCGGTGGGCACTGAACTGCGCCACCAGCCAGGTCACAGGCTTTTCCCCATTCGTATTAATGTTCGGATGATCGTCCCGTTAGCCCCAAGACAACCAACTAGCCGTTAATGAAGTCTGTACGGACCCGATCTTCCAAAATAACTCCTTCGGATCCTTTCTGGCGCAAGTAGCTGCGCTACAAACCTCCACGGTCGACCTTTTGGAGGCGGCTCAAGACGAACGGAGAGAGAATAATCTACCGGCTTATAAGGCCAGGGCTTTTCAAATTGGCAACAAAGTGCTACTTAAAACGCACCATAAAAGCTCGGCGGTCAAGGGCTACACCGCGAAAATTGCACTCAGAAGGGACGGACCGAACGAGGTCGTCCGAATCATTGCACCCACGGTAGTTGAGATTAAAGACACCGACAGGGGCATTTCTATGGGGGAAATACACCTCTCAGACCTCACAAACTACAAAGACCCTGACCTTAACAAACTAAGCAAGACCTCCCCTAAGAGCTCTGCCCAAAAAGGGGTTAAACGCAAAAGGCTAATCCCACAGGAAATTGACGAGATAAGCAAGGATGGCGACAAAGTGCCCGACAATCAGACAACTTTAAGCTTTAATCCGATTATATCCAGAATAGGCAGGCCGATCAATAAACCCATTCGGTTCCAAAGGTTGACCATCACCGACCTTACCAAAGAGTTTCAGCTAATCATTGCAAAATACGGGGTTGAAACAGTTCAGGCCATTTTCAACATTACTCACGACTACGTGGAACAACAGCAAATCCACTCACCTGAAGAATTTATGTTTGTACGTCGCTACATCACTGCTGCCCACTTTAACGAACTGGCGGAACTAAACATCCAACATCCAGGGCGCGGAAATGTTGACCGCACCCTCTTCTACAAACTGGCCAGAGCGGCCCATCTAATGATTATAAGACAGTGGGATTTATCAAAAATTAAACCATATGCCGATGCACTCAGACCTGATTTTTATAACAGTACCGAATCTCAGTCAGATGACGAATTACTTACAGAATACTTGGGCTTCGAAAGTTGGCGCACTTAAAGCCTAATGGAAACACGCAAAACCAACGGCAACCCGTGCGCATGACTAGCAGGGAATTTGCCTGGTATTTCAGGGTTTATTGCGAAACACACGCAATCCGTTATTGCCCAAGGCATAAGACCTTTGATACCAAATTAAACTGACCGGATGCCACCGGGACAGTTCATTTGGAAACGGGTGTTCACGAGAGCATTCCTATATAGTATAAATAGCGAGCAAACTTCAATACTCGATCAATACTCGATCCATAGTCATGAACGCCTCAGAGCAACCTACAAACGAACCAGTTCCAAGTCAGCACTGGGTTCCTCGCCCAGACCTGGCCGCAGTCCTAAGGGACATAACGGCTCACCTCGAAAGGGTATGTGCCCTAGCCACCAAACAACAACAGGCAGGGCCCAGCAGCCGACCCGACGGATACCCTGCCGGGGTCGGGGCGGAACCAGCCGCAAAGCCAAGTGGTCGACACAACATGTTGGGCAAAGTGTCATTAACACTACAGCACATTCACCAATCGGTGACGCCACTCTTGGAGTGCATGTCTGAGCTGTCAGACCCATCAACACTCTTATGGGTCGAGATGACCACAGCAGGCTCCGAGCCCAGACGATCGGCCACAGCCAAACACCACCAGAAACGTAACCTGCCAGCCCAGCCGTCATCCTGCCAGCCTGCAGAGTACGACGAGAGCTTAAGGCTGTTGCGTAAGGCTCAGAAGGCTTTACGAGAGATACCGAGTTGTCTGATCAGATACCTGTCGCCCTCGACGAGTCTCACCACCACTTACGAGCTACCAGAGAGACCCGAAGATGCAGAGGCACCAGGCAACGACTCATCGGACGACAGTTATGATGACCCAGCACAGGCCGCAACCAGTTTACCGCCATGCTTCGTCAGACTCGATCGCACGGAGTCCGCCACGGCAACAGACGAGAGCCCAGCCGAGCAAACTGCACCAGCAGCTCCTATGGTGGCTACCGAACCACTGATAACAGCCGAGCCCATGCTCCCTGTAGAACCGATCGGTCGAGACTCCTGCGCTTACGATATCCCTCGAGCCCGAGGAAGAATTTCCGCCTGAGGAAATTGTCATCACGACAACAGCACCACAGCTGTCGGAAGACAACACGGCCGCGACCTCTACTTCTAAATGCAGGCCTCCACGCATGCCCCTACCCGATATCACGGGTCACCGAACAACGGGCACCTCACCTCGCGCTGATTCGGAGGCCGACAACCCTTCGGAAGACGGCGGCACTATCTTACTCCCGAAAGACCCTAAACAGACCAAGACAGCCAAGAGCAAGACTGGCGCAAAGGCGACGGCCAAAAGAAAAAAATAACCGGCTCTAATCGCCCCGCTGACCCTCTTCCCTGAAAAAAAGAATCGGCACCGTTCAGGGAGGAGGGGCGGACCCACAGAGACAAACTATCACATGGCCGTTCCAAAGGCATCTAGCGAGTTTGACAAACCGAAAATCAGGGATGCAATATCCACCGATTGGGTATCCGACAATGCCACGGGACTTTGCTGGCACTACACCGATCCAATCACTAACGTAGTGACATCATGGCATCAATACCGCCCACACCAGCCGAAGGTCAGGAAGTGTGCTTCTTCTGTACGAACAAAGGGCACAGACATAATGTATGCCTGTGTCACTGGGATAGAGCCTATCCCATACCACCTACCAGAAGGCTAAGCAAAGGCAAAATTCCCTCCTGCATCATCTCTGATCTGGTGATGATCGCACTACTCATAATAGACTTCTGGATCAGCCATCCAGAGTTGGCACCTAGAGTCACCGGCCTCTCCTGCTAATAAATTACCGCTACGCTCACATTTGGAGAAGTGTGAGTAGCCAGGATACAGTAGCAGCCAACCAGCAAGCAGACGATTTACAAGACGCTCCTCCCAAAGGT
>JAQIXS010004637.1:0-14532 GCA_034700785.1 Rossiulus vilnensis
TATGATCCCCCGACCACACGCTCAGGTACGGGGAGCCGTCGATGCCCCCCGCAATGGGGAACCCCAACCATCCCATCAACCGAAGGGGTTCTTACCGCTCCAGGTGTGTACCAGGTCTACAAGCACCCATCTCAGCAGTTGCCCTCCTGAGCTGAACGAAAATTGCTGCTTCAAATCTCCTACTTCAACTTGTGAGAGAAAAAATATTTAAAACCTGACGTTTCAACGTATGAAAGTATTGGTTATGCTTTCCTTTATAACTGTGCGAAATTTCTCCAAGAAATCTTCAATGGCTTAGTGCCACCTAGCGAAGGTTTTGCGATACTTTCTAAGCATAACTCTAAGACAAAATTTTGCGAAACTGGGTTTTATCGATATATTTTAATATAATTCCTGGCGAAATTTAGGGTTTTGCGACATCTGCCATGCATAATTTTTGGCGAAATTTTACGAAACTGAATTTATCGATATTTCTTAGCAAAATTCTCGGACAATTTTGGCGTTTTACAATATTTGGTAGCATAGTTTTGTGCGAAATTTGGAGTATTGAGCTACTTATTTTGCAATATTTTTGCGCTATTTTTTGTTAACACAATTTTGTGAAACTGGACGAAATTTGTGGTTTTGGGATATCTTTTTGCAGCATGATTTTTCGCTAAACGTAAGGTCTTGTGATATTTGTTTAGCATAATTATTGGTCAAATTTCACGAAATAAGGGGTTTTGCAATATTTTTAGAATAATTTTTGGCTAATTTTATCGATAATTGTAAGAACATTAGAAATTAAACCATGAGAAAAAAAAGAAGAAAACGACGAGAAAAAATTCGCCCTTTATTTTCTCTTTTTTGCCCTTTTTTACTCTTTTTTTGGTTCTTCTTTTTCGCTTTTGTTGATCAAAAAGTCATGGTTTTTTTCTCTTTTTTTTGCCCTTTTTAACACTTTTTTGCCCTTTTTTTGATCAAAAACCATAAAATATTATTCATGGTTTTTTCTCTTTTTTTGGCCCTTTTTTTCGCTTTTGTTGATCAAAAACCATGAACTATTATTCATGTTTTTTAAGGTACGAAATCTGATTCTTAACTTCATTTTTAATATTGTTATTACAGAGATACATAATGAAAGAATTAAAATATATACACACAAAAATTGGTCACCACTGGCGTCTCTTGTTATTACTAATATTCTTTTAAGAAATTGATTTTTACAGCTAATTGTTGACAGCTCGTTTTCTGATGCTCTTGGCATCTATTCTATACAGTTTGATATAAGAAAGATATACTACTATAAATAGAAATATGTAGTTTAGAGCAGGGGTGGGCAACGCATTTTTAAAGTAGCCACAAGTGTGGCGAATGTTAAGTCAAATTCGCCATCGAACATTTGTTTTTAAATATAACGCACCAATGATTTAAAAAAGTATTCAAAATAAGTAAGCATATAAACAAGTGAACGTTGAAAAATGTAGGACAATTTGATGCGAAATTTGACAGTAATTTTGTCTGACAATTCCATTCAATTTTTGGTTCAATTACAATATGACAGTTTTTTTGGGGTGAATTTGACAATTTTAGCATCTATTTGTTGAAAATTTCGCATCAAACTTTTTTTTGCGCGCGCTAAAAGAGTCTGAACCACTTATCCTTTTTTTTTTTTTTTGGAAATTACACAAAAAGCTCGACTCAGTCTTAAGTTAAGACGTGAAGGGCAGGGAGTTTAATGCTAAGCAAATATCCGATAAAAAACCATTTCTTTCTTTATTTGAGTTTTGTATTTTGAAAACACAGGAAGTTGTGGGAACTGACAAACTGAAATTCGCCACGTGTGGCGATTGGCGACAGGTTGCCCACCCCGAGTTTCATTCTAGACAAACTTGATTCAGTTTTATCTTTTTGCTCATTGCTTCATATTTATTTAACATCTGCATATTTTTAGGCTAATAACCAAAATTAGCGTTTTCGAGTTTCTTATCCCCAGTAGTTGATACAAAAAAGCAAATACAATTTTTAATTATGATATAAACTCACAAGCTGATAATTTCTGCCAATGAACGTGTGATCGCTCAAGTCAACTTTAGCACTAAGGCCATTTACAGTTGTTGGAAAACCTGGTACAAAACTAATGGGAATGATTGAGAACGGCATGTTTATTTACACAAAGTGCCTAAACTTGCAACCAGTGACAGTAATCCATGCTTGAAATCGTCCATCTTGAAATACTCCTGTCATTTCACGATCAATTTCTACAGCGACATCTTCCATTCACTCAGAAGACAAACTTGTTCCAAGATGCAGAAACTGTTTGTGAAATAACTGAAGTCTTTGAAGATGTACGTCGAACAGGCGTGCATTGTTGTTGCAACCAAGCTCTTTGTGTGAATAAACATGCTGCATAAATCAATACCATTAGGTTTTGTACTAGGTCACCAGACTCCAAAAGTAGACACGAGTGACCTCATGAGCAGACCAAAACCTTTTGACACTATCACCCACATACGTTTGTGCAGAGGGCTGAGAAACACCCTGTATGTACATGTGATTAAGATGTATGTGTATTAAGATCACATTTCTGGCATATTTCAAATCGGAAAAACTCGAGTGGACGTTTTCGTCCAATTGCTTTGCATATGCTATTGAAGAAAGATGAAAGTAGTCTTTAACTTAATGAAATGATGTTTAACCTCGTCTACCATTTGCTCTGCTATAATTTTAAATTATCATATTTTATCTGAAAGCAACCTTTGCCAGCCTATATTCTTGAGGTAGGGGATAACAGTCCACCTGGGTTTGCACTACTAATTTGTTTAAAACAAGACTTGAACGTTGCTTGGCCTAAATTTGTTGGCAGACAAATACACTGCGGGTCCCAAGAGAAATAATCTCAACATCTCAATGAAAGCAATAAGAGCAGTGCAAGAAACGTCAAGCAGTTAAATGTGTCTTAGCTGTTGCATCTGTATTCCTGAATCATCTTATGAGGAATCATCGTCTGAAGATGATGACGACGACGACGAGGATGACGACGAGGATGATGATGAGGATGACGTCGAAGAAGCTGACGAGTTAGAGGATTTTGACGCCGGAGGAGGCTGTACAACAGGAGTTTTCGGCTGAGATTTCAAGTGTTCTCGCAGCTCATCACTAAAAAAAGTTTAAAAAATGATTAAATGATGTTATTGACCTACAACATTTCAAGGAATATTTATCTTACGTTAAGCCTCCTAAGCCAATTGACGTAAAGAAATTAATAGCAAATCTCGTATTGCATGGGTTATCTCGTGGGAAAAGTCCTGCGAAGGCTTCTTGAAGAGTCCTAACAGGTAAAGCAAACAAATTTTTAATACCGCCAATAATAAAAAAACAAAAAAAGAGGCTATTCAACCAACATTACAGACAACATAGTATTTGTTATAAATATGAATTCAACTTTTGATTTCAAATATTGCCATAGTTGAACACTGTTGAACACAAGTCGAAATTGTGTCCCAAGTTTCTGTATTTTGCACCAGTAAGAAGAGTAACACTATGCAACCAATGAACTTACACATCTTTAACGCGCTTATTTAGTTTAGGCAAGCCCATGTATTCCGACAGCTCTTGAAACAGGATTTTTATGAAGATTCGACTGGACGACGTAGTGTCCTCTTCGTTTAACTTAATGTGCCGTAATACCTGCAATTAAATAGGAAAGCTATAAACAAACTAAAGCGAGGGCATAAAAACTCTTTAGCCTTAAATAAAAGAAATATTCCCAAGGAAGTGCACTTGCCGTCCAGTTAATAGCATCTGTATGAATTAAATGAGCAAAAAGTTTGGCTACATTTCGAAGTTTGTTGGTTTCCAGGCGATGAATTGTATCATAGGAGTCCCGAAAAATGGTTTCGAATGGCTCGACATAGGCCTTATTGAGCTGGCAGAATCTCTGAAGGAAAAACGGGGAAAGAATTGAAGACAATACAACATTACGAACAACAAATGGAGCATAGCAATTCCACTATCGAATTGTCCACAGTTACAATTACCATACCTGGGCTAAAAGACCAAAGAATTTCTCATATGTCCTTTGCTGTGCACAGCAATCAAGAATCATGTGGCATAGCTCAACCTAGAAAAGACGTTAAACAATTTCTGAATGGAGAGAAAGACTTTAATAAAAGCGATTGGAAAATCTGCATCAACTACCTCTTGCCCCGGTTTCAATTCCATCTTCAACAGTTTGTGAGCACATTCCTCATACTCCAAACTTGACTGAATTGTCAAATAAATGGTGCGTCGTAAGGAAATCAAGTTAGTTTCCGTGTTGTCAACAATGGTTTGGTCCGCTAAACAAAGTTCAACATGATGCAAAAAGAATTAGATATTTTTTGCAAAATCAAATACTTAAATGTAAACAACTTATAACACATTTAATATTTCAGAATTGCTTACCTTCTCCATCGTCGTCATCTTCTGAACTGCTCTCTGTTCCACTTCCACCAGATTCATCATTGTCACTGCTTTCATCCAAGATTTCTAGAAATCAGTTGAAATACAAATCTGATGTTATGCCTCCTTATTTATAGTGAATGTTTTTTTAAATACTTAGAATAATTAAGATCATGCACCTTTACGAATCGTTTTGTACTTCTCTTCGTTTGCCCCATACTCAGGATCCAACTTAAATACATCTGGAATGTATACACTTTATTAATGCTTATTTACTGGAAAATTAAGAACAAATTCAAAGTCAAAAAACGTTCCCAATTCACTAACTTAAAATGTCTTCTCCGTTTGTCACATCCTCTAAAAATATCCTATGAGTAAACTGATCTTCTTCTTCCACCAGATCCAAATCTTCAGGAACAGATGGATGGTCCTAAATTAGAATATATTAAAATAATTCTTCGCTTTTCATTGTTAAGCAACAAATCTGCAGTGGTTTCTTATAACCACTGACACATATACAGACAGTTTCATTACATTAAACCTTACTCGAGAAAATAACCCCATATGGCCCATATTGCCATTTTGTGTCAGTTTCACAGATTTGTAATTCCATATGTAATTTCATATTGTAATTTATTATTCTTAAAAAGAACTTCAGTTTACCCAGTCATGAATGCAAAAAATATTAACAAAACCAGTAGTCGTAAAAAAGATTTTTATAACTTGCCTTAAAGCCATCCTTTCTGACAGCATACATTACATCAATCATATAATGAACACGCTGATCAATTTGACTGTCATAATGAATACTTCGCAGGCGATCAAATATGCCTAAAGTAAATAAACGTGTGAAAATCTGTCACCATATGAACTCATAATAATACTTAACAGACTTTAGTCCAACACCTACCATGAACACCCTTAGGAGTGACTTCAGTGAGTTTGGCACCACATTCTTTCAAAAATCCTATTGCAACTTCCACAGAGTCGTTAGTTGGACTTTGAAACAGCAGATATAAAATCTCCAATGCCACTAATTCATGTGCCTGAAATTTACGAACATAGAAGTATTAAACTGAAAAAAACATGGAAGGAATTTTTGCTGGAAAAGCATTGAATAATTGAAAATGTTGAAAAATAAGGAGTACATGAAACAGTATCTTGTTCAAATGTATTAATGTTAAAGTTCATCAAGGCATAAACGATTACAATTGTTACTCACCACTTGCTGATTTACCAGATGTGCAATAAACCGTGTCGCTGACAAACAGATATCTTTATTATTTCTCCGAAAACCCCGGCGGAACAAAAGGACGAGTCTAGTCAAAATTAACTCTCCGATTTGAGGGAACTATGAGTATTATAAACATACGTCAGCAATACCATAAAATGTGCTGCAAAGTAACTGTATATGTCAACAAACTTACTTTGCTGTTTATAATGGAAACCAATGCAGCATATACATGTGTAAATGTTGGTGATGCTGCTTGAGCCTGCAAAATCGATCGTGCCAACAGACCTCGCCCTCGAATGATGTTTTCCTTGAATAATTCTCTTACTATGATATTAATATTGGATACGTTTATCTTATTTATCAACCCATTGATGCTCTTTTTTAAGGCTTCCCAGGCAAAGCGTTGATAGGCAGCACTAAAAAGACACGATTTTAAACTTCTATCAATATTTTGCCACATACTGCAGTGATTTCTAAAGTTGAATGCAAGTTACACATATATTCACTTAAAAAGTGATTCGAATTCTTTCATTATCACCATTATTTTTAAATATATTCAAATCAAAGGCACATGCAACCAGCGAGTACAGGAATGCTAGAAATGTAAATTAATTAATAAGACTAATATTTCATTAACTAAATGTTTCCTACATAGCCAACCACTGCCATTATAATCAGTCTATAGGATAGGGAATGTAAACAACAAAATTACTCAAAATCTTTGAGGGTGACATTACCTTTCCTTATCAGTTAAAGAAGCCTGTATCATACGCAATCGTGCCGGTGGTATATATGCACCACCAGTGCGCATAGTGAGTGCTTCAGCGCCCTCGTTATCAGCCGTCTTCTTTTTGTTTGCTGCATCTGTTTGCTGTTCACCCTCGGCAGTATTTTTCTTTCGTGATTCCTTGTCATTTGCATGAAGCGAATTAGGATCTTGATTTTCCGATTGTTTTTCCCGACTTCTGCGACGTCTATCAGAGCGACTGTCGTTGTCACGACGTTCTTCATGATCATATTTGTTCCAGTACAAATCTCGGCTCCTGTCATGATCGTCTCCTCTCCGCTGCTTATCCTTCCTTTCTCTATCAGGTGATCTTGAGTCATGTCGACGGGATCGAGAATTGTACTCATGTCTATCATACCGCCTGCTGGCCCTTTTATATCGTTCTCGGCTACGACTTCTGGAGCGACTTCTAGAACGGCCATAATCTCTGCGATATTCCATGCGTCTATCATCTTGCCTTTTTTCTCGCTTTGCTTCACTTTCTGATTCAGAACTCGAGTGCCGCCTTCTGTCCTCTCTTCGCCTTCGTTTCCTTCTGTCATCTTCGTCCTCCCTTTGCTTCAGCTTCCTTTCTCTCTCATCATCTGAAGGTGAATTGCTCCTCTGCCTTTCAGAAACTTGTCTTTCCTTCGGTATCGGTTGTTTTGAGGTTTCCTTATCACTAGTCACCTCTCCATCAGAGGAGCCAGCATTCTGATAACCATGAATCCCCGGAATACTGAAATGTATAATTACAGTCAAGAATCAAAACTACAGTAAGGTAGACTTCAGTTAAATACTACCGGTCTATGCGTTGTTACATTAAAGGTAGACACGTTACTAGTGTCACATGGGTAGGGGTGATTTTTCTTAACGTAAAGTTACCATTTTGGTTAATAACTTTACCGTTATATTTTACCATTTCACACACCCTATCACCTATTAACCAAAGTGATGCAGAAATGTCTTTGATCTCAGAAAACGTTTGCATATATTGTGTGAAGACTATGAATTATATTTCGTTGCGTGTTAGCCTTTGCATAGGCTACCATATTTGTCTAGCCATATTTATAATTGGCACATGTTTATTTTACCTTTTTTTATTTATAAAAATGCATTTTAAAATCCATCGCTTGTGATAGATCAATCAAACCAAATTAACGATTACACTTGTTTAAAACAATGCTTTTACCACCCACTTCATTAATGTTTCCAAAAACATTTCATGGAAAATACACCTCTAATGAATTATTTGTGCTACATTGAATTCCATTACAGTAATACGCTACATCACATTCTTTAACTACTGACAATTTATGGACAGCCCTTTAACAGCGCAAGTTGGTTTTCTTCACCTGCGTAATTAGCCTAATCCACAATACTAAATGCATCATTACACACTTGCTGCCACGATGCACTCTCCCAAATGTTTGGAACCACTAATGCGCATAACAACTATTTACACAGAATGATAATATGCACGTTATAACCCTAGTTTTAATAACCAATAAAGATTACTTTATAAAACGCCTCCAAACAAGCAAATACGCGCGTAAACTGGATACAGCTTTAAAGTGGAATGCTTGCAATAGTTTAACAGATACATCGCTAACGATTTTCTAATAAACATTACCGAACAATGCACAAAATACGACTACTTACTCAACAACAGAAGCAGCCATCTTTACACACACTGATAAATGCGGAAATGCCATGGCGGATGGCGCTTCAGCTTCAACGTCAATTGTGTCGCAGCGCCTCATGCGGCGAACTTATTTCCCGCCAAGAATTTGGCGCGAAAAACTTGGGCAGAAAAGCAGGTGCCAAACTTTCTTGAAACTTGTGCGGAGACTTGGAGTAGTTGTGATTGTTTAATCGATTTTAAGAAAACTAAGATAATGCTCACGTCACAGCAACCGCTTAATTTTCCCATTCGCAAGACGAGATCTGCAAGCAAGCGTGAGATAACTTCGACTGATGCATTATATAAGGTGCCAGTCTTGAGGACACCAAGAAAACGCCAGGATTCAGAAACATCATCATCTGGCAAGTAGTCATACTTTTTTCTTCGACTTTTTATAACATTTTAGGCGCAGTTTTGCTTATTCATCATTCCAATGTTTCGATAGACTCCAATGTCTTAAGCGTTCGTTGTTCCCCACCGAAGAAAAATAAAGATGACCGTCTGGATTTGGACAATTGCAAGACGCTAAAGGCCACATTATCCTCGCCTGCAAAGCGTTCAGCCGCAAACGAAATTAAAGATACCTCCCTGCAAACCAGCCCAAGAAAAAGCCCTCGAATCAAAGGCAAATTCTCCGAACAATTCTGAACAATTCAAAGTGTCTTATTCAATTAACAGCAATGAATCCTTTGTGAATTTCAGAAAATGTTGCAGCGCTTTCCAGTCGAAGTCCAAGAAAATCGCCCACGAAGTCTGAGAAAAGATTTGTGCCAATGCGCCTGTTTCCGCCAGATCGTAAGCGTGTATTCGCATCATTTGATTATTTGCCACATTTATAATGGCTATTTCCTATACCAATTGATGTCTTTGGTTATTTTATCGATATAAAGACGACTCCAAGGAAATGCCTCTGTTACAACAGACGCTTAGTTTCGCCGTTCGCAATACGAGGTCTGTAAGCAAATGTGACTCAACTTCTACTGATGCTTTCAATACGGTGCCAGTCCTCAGGACACCAAGTAAGCAGCGTCAGGACTCACTTTCTTCATCTGGCAAGTGGCCATAATTTTTTCATCAACTTTTCATAACACTTCATACTCAATTTCGCTTGTTTATCATTCGTATGCTTTGATAGACCCAGATTTCTCGAACGTTCATTGTTCTCCATCGAAGAATAATAAAGATGATCATCTAGAGTTGGGCGTTTGCAAGACGCCAACAGCCAAATTATCCTCACCTGCTAAACGCTTAGATGTAGCCGAAATTAAGGATACCTCGCCGCAGATCAGCCCAAGAAAAAGTCCTCGAAACAAAGGCAAATCCTCCGAACTATTTCATTGTACATATTTTGCAAGCGTTCAAAGTGTCTCACATTTAATTAATAACAATCAACATTTGACGGATTTCAGAAAATGGTGAAGCGCTCTCCAGTCGAAATTCAAGAAAATCGCCCAGGAAGTCGGACAAAAAATTTGTGCCAATTCGCCTGTTTACACCAGACCGTAAACATTCACTTCACTTGATTATTTGTTGCTTTTCTAATGGTTGCTTTCTATACTAACATTATCTGCGTTAATTCTTAGTTTCTGCATATCAAGAAGCAAAGCGGGCGTTTTTGACGGGTTCAACTTCAAGTTTGCATTGTCGAGAGGCCGAAATAAAAGTCATCGTCGAATTTCTAGAAGGACATCTAATTAATAAGAAGCCTGGTAGTCTTTATATATCTGGAGCACCAGGGACAGGAAAAACCGCATCTCTCAATCAAATCTTGCAGGCAGAGAAAGTAAGCATTTTTAAAATATCGTCGATTTAAATTAAAGCATCATTATGAATTAGAATGTTTCTAAAAATTTCGTATTGCTTCCCATTCACGTGATCTTCACACAATTTCAGTTTCAGAAGATCAGCCATAAATGTGTATTCGTTAATTGCACTAATATGAAACAGCCCCAGTCGATATACGAGCGAATCTATGCCGAAATAGCCTCCACAACTGAATCTTCAAGAAAAAACTCTGCTTCAGATTTTCAGAAGAGTGTCACGCATTTGTTATCCAACTCCAATATACCTATGTACGATAAATTGATAACTTCTGTTCAAATTTTCACGAAATATTTATGCTCATCAGATACAACTGAACAAACGTTGTTGTTGTTTTGCAGTCTGTTAATTCTCGATGAAATTGATTACCTGGAGTGCAAAGACCAAAGCATTCTCTACTCTATGTTTGAGTGGCCTGCTTTGAAAAATTCTAAATTAGTTTTAATAGGTAGTATATTTCTGCGCCGTTTGAAATTAAAATGGGTGCATGTTTTGCCTTAATTTTAATATTTTAATTTTTGTAATCCTAGGAATTGCAAATGCATTAGACTTAACTGATCGTACGCTGCCACGTTTGCAAATTCAGCCTCAGTTCAAGCCTAAATTGCTGCACTTTCCACCCTATACCAAGGAGCAGATCACAACGATACTGAAAGAGCGAGTAAAGGAGGTAAAATAAAACCCATCGCATCACATTTTCACTCCATAAAAACTTTCGCACTTAATGAAATATTTTCTACAGATTTCCATTGAAGCTCAAAATTTCATTAAGCCAAATGCGCTGCAATTTTGTGCGAGAAAAGTTGCTTCGGTAGCTGGAGATATCCGTAAAGCATTGGACGTTTGCAGGTAAGAAAAACAAATTCACTATTGTTCAACAAAAGAGTTTTGAAGTTCAAATGTAATTTCTGCTGAACTTCAAACAGGCGAGCTGTCGAACTGGTCGAAGGAGATGTCCGCAGACAACAGATTCTACAACCACGCACACTAAAGAGCGGTATGATAATCGCATATTTCTTTAACCATAACTGCGTTTTCGTCAAGTTAATGTTAAATTTGGGAATTTTCAGCATCACCTTCAAAAAATCTGAGTAAACCAAAACTCGTCAAATGTGTCGATCTCCCCTTAATCGCTTCAATTTTAAACGACGTTTATGGGAATCAAATGGCTAATGGAGGGCAGCAGGATGGAAATGCATTGCCACTGCAACAAAAGATTTTGCTCTGCTCCTTGTTTTTGATAATATCTAATGGAAAAACAAAAGAAGTTACGCTGGGCAAAGTATGTGTCAAAATTATAAGTATAATTTAGAAAAAACTGCATACGTCGGAAGTTTAATTCGATTAATTGTGTTTCTTTGCAGCTTCACGAAGTCTATTCTCGAATATGCAGAAAACAGCAAGTTACTCAGGTTGATCTGTCTGAATTTACAAATCTTTGTAACTTGGTTGAAGCTCGGGGCCTGGTAACGATCAAGAAAAACAAAAACAATCGGTTGACCAAGGTACAACATTTGGCGCTAGTGATTTAGTGTGCCATTCGAACGATATCCGTTTAATTTTCAATTATATTTTTACAGGTTAGTTTATCAGTCAATGAGTCTGATTTGCAATTTGCACTGCAGGACAAATGTCTATTAGCCACGATCTTGACCGACACATCCTGTCTTTCATCGAATGGGAAAGCTTGATATAATTAGCCAGACGGATTGCATATGTGATATTTATAGAGCTAACAGATGATGTAAAATATGAAATCGAGCATTTATTGTTTTGATAAAAGGAACTATTTGACCAGAACATTTAATATACAGTGTAGTACCGTACAAATGTAATAAAAATGAACTGCATGTACAAGCATTTGATTTTTTGTTTACGGTATTCTAATAAATCAAAAGGGTTACCTTACGGTATGAGACCTCTATCTTACTAGGATGAGTACTATTTAGACCTGCAACGTTAAAATCTTACCGGAGAATCCGCAAATTTGTTTGATAAAATTTTATTTTTGTACAGCGTGTTTCAAACATACCGTATTTTCCATGCGCCCTAACGCGGTATATTATGGGCGACCCTCATTGCTATTATATAAACAATCTGGGCGGATGCAGCGCATCGCAGAGTGCAGACAGATAGCATGCAACATGGGAGACGATTCCAGGTAAGTTTCAAAGCATATCTGGTTGAAAATATACGATTGATAATTTAATCAGACCTGGTATGATTTAATTCCAGTTGGTATACCAAATCATCTTGAATCCCTATACGTTAAAAGCGATTACTGTCATACATTACCAGCCCCCAAATCCTATTTATATAATATGCCACAATTTCATAAAATTACGTGTTGCTCTGGCCTTTGGAATATGACCTGTTGTCATTTTGGGCACATGATTCTTACATTTATGGTATCTCCTTTCTGCAGAAACGAGTGTAGAGAACTTCTCGTTAAACTGAAATCTACAGTGGAGGTGTTGTTGGGAAATCACACCACAAACGTTTGGAATACTTATGGAGGATTATCCCGCTTGACAACTGTAGTCTGCAATATACTCAAGCATCGTTTGAAACTAGATCAGGTGGATATTTCGATTTCGTGATATTATCCGCTATTATTGATTACAAGTTGGTTATAGGCCAACTACAACAAGTCCATAAGTAAATCACACCATGTTTCGTTTTGGATTTAAGGGAATTAATGCTGACTGCTGGAACTTTATCATGGGATTGCGTGTGTTGATACCAACTGTTGCTCCATGGTTGGAACGACATCGGTTAGCTACAGAAGGCAGCTCTGACCGCAGCTATCTTTGGATTCAGCAGCTTTTGCAGGAGCACACACTTTCGACATATTTGAAAGTGCTTCTCGATGATCACAATCACCTGAAAGCCTGTTATCTTGGTGGGTAAATGGCAAGTTTAAGATGAAGGCACAAAGCTGCTTCACAAGGACTTTCAATACCAGTATTAAAACTTTTCTGGTCATCATGTTCCTAGTTGGAGCATTCCTCAGGATGGGACCTTATGGAGAATCGTTGTTGACTTGCCTGAAAGCTGTAGAAAATAACAATTTGGAGTTGTTGGCTAAGCTAGATCCAGCCCTGGTATGTTATCCTTATTTACCATATTACCTTAAGCTGTGATGAATTGCTAGTTGAATCCTATCCACTTACTTCCTTTTATTTTTTTGTATCCTCAAATGCAGCTTGTGGATAATAAAGTGGCATTTGCCAGATCCGCAGGCTTCACGCGGAGTCCATCACTCCCCGACAGGGTGTCAAACATTACGCAACAATATCAGCATAGTGAGATTTCCCCATTTGTCGCCACTTGCTATTTGCAAAATGAAAGCAGGATGCCGCATCAAGCACCAGTGAACAGTGATGGTCACTTGCATAGAGTTTGTCCCGTTGATCCCACCAAGGGTTCATACTACAGGGAGAGGTGTAATGACAATCAGGAGCAAAAACGACCCAATCAAGGTGTAAGCTCTAGAGCATTACCGAAATCTTGTACCTGGGACAGTGCTTTGGCATGGGAACATAAAGTTAATACGAGTGAAGACAAAATACCACTTAGACGTCCGTCTTTCGGTACAATTGCAGGGATACGTAATGCTCGCTCGTTAAGCTGCGAGTATATACACCTAACTCCGGGAAAAACTATGTCATTTAACAGTGCTTTATCAGATCGTCTAACAAAGTCTATGCCCAGTGTACGAGATGTGATTTGTTCGGTAGCACTTCCAAGCAATGGTCAACAATGTGACATTGAGTCAATTAGCCCAAAAGATTCACATTCTTCCGGCTCTAGAAAAACCATGATTGCTACGCCTTTTGAGGATGCATCACAAGTGAATGTTTCCGATTCGACAGAAATTAATTCGGATGTCAATCAACATGCTTGTAAATCGAACGAAATCAGTAAAACCGAAACTGAATCTAAGAAAACGGACGGCCCTGCTCACTTGTTTACGAAAAATGTTCGAAAATCAGTGGCAGGCACGCCACAAGTACACAGATCGCCCACCCATACAAGGTCAAAATCGGATATTGGAATAATTCGGAATGTAACTGACACCATTTATGAAGGGGAGATGAATAGCTATCATATGCCTTTTACGATTCCCATGTCTTCTTCCTTGCCAACGATTTTGCCCGATGATGCGGGATCCTCCCGTCCACTGGATGAGGGTGTGTATAGAAAAATGAATATAAACGTGTACCGGCTATTCACGATACAATTACGAAAAAATGTAATACCTTTTAAATAATTTTAGAAGGCACCATGCCTTTTTTCAAGAGGCCTATGGAAGGCCAGTCGCTGACCAGCTTCCTATCATCGCAGGACTTTCGCACTTGTGCAGAACTAGACAAGGTTTCTGACATTCCAGTATTTTGGTATGCTTTGTGTACCAATTCCTGAACTTACAGATTTCTCGATTTTCAGGAAAATGCGCATTTTAGCATTTCAGAAGCCCTCATATCTGCAATTGAACAAATAAAATGTAACCAAATGCTCAAAATAGCGGAAGAACAAGATGAAGAAAGTGACGACGAGGAAATAAAACACCTGAAACAGCGTATTCGAATCAGAAGACGGGAA
>JAQIXS010004638.1:0-14532 GCA_034700785.1 Rossiulus vilnensis
AAGCTATCATTAGTTTGCCTTAATGAGAGGTGATAGATTTGGGTAAACACTGTATTGCTATGCTTACTGTACAATTGTACAACTGTACACTGAATTGAATTGATGCCACATTTTCACTGTCTTAAAGCAGTACATGTGCAGTCTAAACTTTTTCTTGGAAACAGACGTCGTTTATGGGCGACCCCCACGATAAGCAATTCCCAAAATTTCCTTTTTCTCCCAGAAATCTCCTTGTTTTTACAGGCAAATATTCGGGCAATGTAGGCTCCTATTTTCGTGCGAGGGTCATGCCAGTGTTATCATCAGGGGGTTCCAATTACTCTTCTGGTATAGTCTTTTTCCCTCACCAGTTGTTTATTTCTGTTGAACTGAGAGACGATAAAAAAATCTCGGCTATAACCCCTGGGTCCAACCCTGACCCAGAAAAGCACGGAGCGTTAATCCATCAGGCAGGAGGGTGGAAATGTTTAATGATCGTCCCATATAGGCCAGGCAACCGTATAGGACGAAATATCCCCCACCCACTCATCCCTACAAAAAAAACTCCAATACTCGAGTGTAATTCGTGTAATCGGATTATTTTAAAATAACCCTTGAAATTGCCTAATTAATCGGCGTAAACTCGTACCGCGTGTACACTAGTAACCTACACTGTGGATGGAGTAAAAAAAAACTAAAAAAGAAAGAAAGCATAAAAGAGGAATTAATAATGTGAGCAAAAACAATGGCTGATAACGATCAAAACAGGTAGTGCGAAGGGAAGTGGAAATTTGCTCATGCGAAGCAATTTTAATATTTCCTCCAAAAAGCATGAGTAAGTCATCGAAATGCCTGCAGTTTTATACTGTATGACTCACATCGAAAAAGGCTTTTATGTATTTCTAATATGAATAAGTTTAATATCGAAAAACAAATTCACATAACTTCCATACGTGTTTTAAGTAAGCTTAGTAAATAAGTAATGGAAGTTCATTCGAAATTAATTTAATTAACGTATTTTCAGTTGAATTTGAAATGAGTTGAAAACATTATTTACCGAAATACGCAAACGCATTGCCACTATCCTCACGTGTCTAGAAAGGTTAAATTTCTCTAAAATGTTTTAATTTGGTGTGAGTAATTTAATACCTTAATACTGTGCATAAAAATACAATATAATTGCAGGAAGTATAGGCGTATTGTAATGTATTGCAGCGTTTGTTATTTTGCACTATCATTTAAATCCTTTTAAATTCGTTAAAATCTACAAATTATTCAATATGACATATAACTTCATATTTCATTATATTAATTTATTTAAAAAACTAGACAACAACAACAACAAAAACATGTTAAAAGGAATATTTTCAAATTATAAAAAATAACTCAGACCCTAGTGAACGACCAATTCTAAACGGGTAGCTATAAATGTAGCAATAAATGTAGCAATAATAATAGGTTTTTGAAACAAAAATGTGTAATTTTTTCACATGGTGGACATCCTTTTGTCTCAGCCATAACAATGTGTACATATGACGTCATTGTTAATACTTTAATCCTGACGCAAATACTCAATTTTACTGTCACATAGTCAAATTTCTCGAAATACCTTTTCACATACGGTGCTGCCATATCGCTGAAACTAGCCACAGAAAAAAACATATATTTCGTTTATTATTGAATGCACTATAAAACGATTAGCATGCGTGACTCACGGATATTATTTATAAGCTTGGTAAAAGAAGAAAAGAAAAAAAAAAGACAGAAATCAACTTATGCCACATGCTCCTACTGTTTGGTAAAACACTTAAGAATTTTTTTTTATCTGGTTTTAATTCCGAGTGACTCAACCGTAGAATCTTGAATAATAAAAAATAAATAAAAAGTGTGATTTTAAAGATGGGTTAACCCTTTCAGAAGTGGATTTTCTTACCTGATGTGTCCCTGATGTTGACCCTCGCCCCCATCCAGAGATCTAGCTATCTGGCTCTCAATGTGAATCGACCTACTTATAAAAGTTCTTGCATTTTTGGGGCCGGCCATTAAACCCCAACCTGGGGGATGTGGACGCCAGATAACCTTATAACGTAGATATACAACTTAAATTCGCAAGGGTTCGTTCTGTGAACAATTAAACAGTTTAAAGCACTTTCAAATGTCCATAAGTTGATTAAATTCCTTTTAAATTTCGTGGGAGAATAGCCTGAAAATCCAATGCCATAAATTCACACCCATTGAACAAAAAATGTAACGTGTTTCGAAAAAAAATTATGCCAAACGTTATCATTACAACTGTTTTAATCTCTGAGCATCTTATTCCCTGCAGAACATATTTTATAATGTCAGTGGTAAAGGTATGAAGATGTCCAAAAATAATGCAAATGGTTTCCTATTGTTTTATGGCTTTTCACCTGAGAAATTGATGAGAATTTTTCATCAAATTAGGCACTTTTTAAAGAGCAATAAATCGTTCGTAAAACCGGCTATTTAAATTTTTATTTGGATATTTATTTGCTGAACAAAATACAATTTTTAATTCCATCGGGTGGTTATGTTTCGTTGACCATAAACTAAAATTTCTCAGTACTGCTTTGATATGGTTTGATAAAATCGTCAATTTAATTATCTTAATGAAGTCTAAAAACTGGCTGTGAGATGGCACATAAGCCTGTTTTTATACAGCGGGATACGGGTAGTAAGTAAAAAAATTATTTATTTTTGTTTATTGACACTATTTTTGAAATGTAAACCGAGTTAAAATAAAAAAATGTGATGCTTTTATGGCTAGCTTATTTCAAAACGAAACATGTCAGTTATTGTGTTTGCATATATGTGTCTTTCAACATATTTATCATTGCTAAATTGATTTTAAAAACACATTTGCATTTTGTTTTTTAAAGTATTTATTGTAATAAAAAAACAAGCAACGTTCATTAGGTGCTTACAGCACTTGAAACTTTATTAAAACGCTATTTATGTATGACATGATCTATTGTGATGGACATAGTCAACCATATCAATCAACATTTCATCAGATACATGTATAGTGTAAGTTTTGATTTTCTACCACGACTTTTATTAAGATTGAGTCATCTTTTAAATATTTGGAATTCTCGATGAAGCTGTCATCGGTGAAATCATAAAGCTTCAAAATATTGTCAAATTTACTAAATGTGTAATCAATGATTGCACCAAAGTCATTTTTTTTAGATGAATCTGATTGATCTAAGAGATGGATGGATATTCTACTCTGAAACGAATCTGGGATAATGTCATCGTTTTCTCCTAATAATGCATTTACTTGCATTGTTATAAGTCTAAATGACTGTCCTTCTGCAAAATGATCACGATCGAAACAAAATTGAACATTTAAAAAAAATCCTTTTTCGCTCGATTTAAACGGGGAGCTAGTCATGCAATATGGCACGCCATAAATCAGGTTTTTCTTGAGTTTCGAAAAATTTTGGATTTTCCAAAACAGGACGCCATTGTTGGAAGCAACTCGCTTGTACATAAACGAAATTGGTTCTAAAACGATCAGAATTAAAAGTCTGTCGTTTTTAAAGTATTTACTTTCACCTGTTAACAGTTTTCTACTAAAGCGACCAATGTTCGTATAGTATGTCATTAATTTCCCATCTATAAACGTGCCAAAATAGGGTATATTGATTATTTCTGCATTTTCTTTCAAAGACGAGTTACTCTGGTCTAATAAAATGAATTTTCTGGAGTGTGAAAAGGGCTCTGCCGATGAATCACGTTTCTCAGATGGATCCTCGCACAATTCAAGGGAAACGTAAAATTCTTTCTCGTCATGTTTACCTAGCGCTGGCTTGATTTTCATTCCGTTTGAAATACTAAATACTTTTTCGCTTTTTATTTGAACATTTTCGCCGTCTAAAAATCTCTGCATCTCACTTTTTTCGACATTCCACAGAATGACGTCAGGTGGTATCTCGGTGAAATCTGTCGTAAAATAATCATAACAAAATATTACATCTGTATAAAATATTCAAAGAGAATTAAAATTCGATCTGAATTTGTCTAAAATAATAATGTAATATGCAAAAATGACATTTTTATTGCGTGTGGCAGAGTAAAAAAATGCATACAATTTTAGGATTTTTAGAAATTCAAGCATGATTTTTAGAAATTAATTAAATAGATATTAATTATATGTATAAATTAATTAATTATAATTATCAGAAATTAGAATCAAGTAAATGTAATTATTAATTCAATAAGTTTTAAAATTGTGTAGCAGAGAAAAGCACAAATTTTCAGAAATTCAACAATATACGACTTTTTAGATTAATCGTGTATTTCACGATTTTTTCGACTGTAATTAACTGATGAATATTTTTGATGATGGAGGGATATATATATATATATCAAGTGTGCTTAATCCAACAATACTATGAAAGACCACCTTAAGCTATTAGGAAAACTAATTAGATATATTTCCATACCTTTTCGTAAGTTTATCATTTTATTTAATTGCTCCCCAACAGAAACGCTGTAATTCCCTTCTATTTCATCCACTTGTTGCCGTAGGTCTGACCATTTCTTCTGAATTTCAATCTAAATATTTAAACAAGACTATAACAACATAACTATAACTAACTGTAATGACACATTTCATAGAGTGGTTTCACTTACATGTATGTGTTGATTTGTGTACATTTAAGGTGTTTAATTCAAATGTATCATAATCATATAGTTTTATTTTCTACTGACAATGTGTGAATAATAGGTGGTGTTTTGTGCTAAAAGTACCCCTGTTATCTTGTAAACTAAACTCGATTTTGAATTCGGTTATCTGATTTGTGCTGTCAATTTATATATATTTTTGATCTTAGTATATGGTTAATAAGGAGCTAGATTATTGTTCTTGATATATAACGTGGATTATAACTTGTTTTGCTGCATTCGTGATTAAATTTCTATTAAATGGACTTCGCAAAACACATCTAAATTTAAATTAACAATGAATTTTTTAAATTAAACATTTACCTTTTTTTCATTATAAGCTCGTACTTTGGCAGCATTTTCCTCACATGTGGTACTCAGACACTCTTTCACTTGTGAGATTTCTGTTTTTAAAGCTTCAGTTAGCTAAAACAGAATACATTGAAATTTAAAGTAAGGCTCGCTATGATTGCTAATCTTCTAGGATTATTTGTTGACCTGATGTGAATCTTTTACCTGCTTTAAGGCGTCTTTAAACTCGCTGACAATTTCGCTCTTCAGATGTGCCATTTCAGTTTTCATTAATTCTGCTGATTCTTTGCTGCTTTGGTCAGCCTGTGTCATCTACATGTAAAACATGATGCATTTAATGTGTAGATTAATTGAATGTCAACCGAGCTTCATTCTGATCATCATTCGACCTGTTTTTTTTTGTAAAAACTTAAAGTGAAAAGTTTTAAATGCATGCACTGTATGACATTTGAAACAATTCATTCAAATCAAATGCAAATGAATATTTTTCTTAGCTTCTCTATGCACATGCAAAACAGGTCGTGTTTTTAATGACAATCTATTCTGTTACGCTTTTGGACACTTTTGGAAGGACACCATTCTCAGCTGTTTCCGTTTCTCCTTGAGTTTATCTATTTATTTTTTATCAAAAGAACTTTGCTTTAAATGTTTGTTATTCGTTTTTACCACAATTTAAAATGCAATTAATACATTTTAAATGCATAGTAATCTTATTATTAATCGTAATCTGTTATTAAAACGTTGATTGCTACATCGCTTACAAATATGCTTTTTGTTGTTATTATTAAATTTCTAAATCTAAATAAACTGGGATTAACAATCCAATCCACACTTGATATAGTTTAAAGACAATGTATTTACAAACGAAACAAAATGTATACTCGAATGTGACTTACCCTCTCGACTGGGTTTTCGTAGCTTTGATAAGACTTCCGAATGTTAGTTGCAGTTGTCATCAATAAAATCGTCAATCCGATGGAAAATGACTTCATTTTCGTGAAAATTAACGACGGGCGCCTGTCGATTAAATTGAAATATCTGCAATGCTGGATATTAGTATAGTACTATTTCAGTAAATCGTGCTTTATAGCGAATATTTCTATTTCTTAATGCATTAATCCTTCAGAAGATGCGATGCTGGCAAACTTTCAAAAACACAAAGATGAATTTGTGCAAATTATAGGGCATGATATGTTTAAATATTTCAACTTTGATCTGCAACTACTACTCAAAACAACTCAAAATTTCCACTTTAAAGAAGTGTTGAGTCCCTGTTGCTAACCACATGCACATGAACAACATCCAGATTTCTGGATATTCTCTTCGTTACTAATTATAAACGAGGATTGAAATCATCGATTTGATTACTCTGATGAAGTCCAAAGACTGTCTGTGAGATACCAAGTACGACGGTAGACTTTTAAGGGGTCGTCCATAAAGGTCTTCCGGGGAAGGTAAGGGGAGGGGAGGTTCAAGGAAATAGGACGTCCTGATAGGCAACTGCAATTTCCGAATTTAATAAAGATCGAAATGACTGAAAACTGGGTAAAAGTGACTAAAAACTGTAAAATAAAATGTTTTGCTGTAATGCTGACTGTTTGTATTGTTAGTTTACGAGTGTTTTCAAACAACATGTGTACTTTAACTGTAGAAGTATGAATTAGCCTGAATTGTTTCCATAGCTTTGAACCCCTTTTTAACATATTGTGTACATATATGTGCGTTTTAAGTGTGAGAGAAGGGGGCCTCTAAAGTGTATTACATGTATTTCCATGTATTCAGTGGATGCATGTTCCCATATGCATGCTTATTAGAGGTAAGAGGATGTGGGCCATGCAAACTGGAGGTTCTGGTCTGAAATTTGCAAATGTCTACTAATCGAAACGTCTGCACCTAACACACATTCGTAATTGGGGTATTAAGTAAACGTCCTGTCTAGTGTAAATACACTGTATGCCTTCGCCAAATAAACAGTTGTCTTTGTGACGAGGTCAGCAATGACAAAAGGAAGTATCATGATTATTGTTATTACTATTATTATTAAGAGCGCAGTGGGCTGGCAACAATATTGTGTCGTTGATGGACGGAATTCATTATTGTAATTATTTAACTTTTTTTCGCTTTAAATAGATCCAGATACTCACTTTTTCCGGCCTCAGCCCGTTACGAAAATAGTTCTTGACAAAGAAAATGTGTTACAGAAACTTATCGACGTGTTTACACGTCAAATACAGTTATTTTGATAATATGTCTGCTGCTAAAATAGGACAAGATTTAGACCATACCCTAACATGTCTTCTAGACTGCATTTAATTGTAAAATAGTGATACATTGCTGTGAACAATTGCAGTGATAGGCCTACAAGTTGACATTGCTATAATGTCAGACCATTTTGGAAAACATGGGAAACGTGGAATTGTCAGAAATTATAATGACTGTAGTCGGGGAAAAGTCAGGTGCTGGTTATTTATTTTGAAACACTCAGGGAAATTTAACGTATCATTTCTTCATTTGCTTTCGCATGCTTAATTTGTCTACTGGCATTAGAAGTCATGAAATTAAATAAAGGTCATGTAGGATATTAACGGCATGGGAATGTTATGAAAAACCATGGAATTTTCAGGACCAAATCCAGTACATGCCATTGCTACAAGTACTTGCTAGCTACATGTATTATTGAATAATATAGTATTTGTTGCTTTTGTATATTCACTGTACATCATATGTTTGCATTTCCAGTGATCAGGGAAATTTCTTTAAAACACTGGAAAAGTCTGGGAGTAGTAGGGGAATTTGAAAACTTGATTTCTGCTTTTAAACAAAGGTTTAAACCATTTTGCTAAAAATGTTTTCTCATAAAATGGTGCATAAGCATTGCTTTACTCAGCATTTACTTTTAAAATAATGTATAGATAATTTTGCTAACAAGTCTTCTTCTAAACGTGCAACCAATTTTCAAACATGTCGTAGATATTATTTACTTACATCGCTGTACGCATGGAAATGTCAATGAGCCAAATGAACCACAACAAAAGCACCTATGTCATACGAAACTACTCCCTCAGGGCTTATTTTTTTCTCATTAATTGAAATTTTTTTCATTAAGGCCATTGGAAAATCATTTAGGACATTTAAATTTGAGGGTGTGTCAATTCTAATTTGTTTTATCCTGAGTTAATGATCAATTAATGTACTCGTATAATTAGGTCGAATGTCTTAAACGAGGAATTTATCTAATATTAGCCATAAGGGATTAGCCCCTTAAAGCTACGTGTTTAAGTACAGTATTCGTCCTCATCATTGATTGAAAGTAGGTCGTTAAATTAACTCCATTCATTAATTTAGCCTTAGGGTAATTAATTTTTGTAATTGTGGTTTACTTATTTACCGACAGGGAAAAATAAATAAATAATTTTATAACACAGTTTAATGCCCAAAGTATGTATAAAAAACAAAGAAAACAATTGTTTTTAAATCTGTTAAAATATTTTTTTTAAAGTATGAACTGATGTGTCTGAAATTGATGTACCACAAGCACAAAATCTAGGGAAATAAATGTCCTTGAAAAGTTATTAATTTTACATAGCTAAAATCTTGAGACTGATGTGAAATGGGTTTCGTACAGGGTGTCCACAAATCTCTTTGTTATCATGAATCAACATTTAAGGTTAAGGCCAGGAATCATTAGCGCAGTGAGACTCCCAGGAATAATTGTTATTCAGAGAGGGAAAAAAAAGGAAATAAAAACAATGCGTAATAACGCCAGGGTGTCTGTAGGGAAGTGGGTTGATTCTCACGAAATGTTGCAATTTCGGTGATTTCGTTTACACCACCAGTTGCACCCCCACTGTCTGCATGTAGGTCTGTCGGTGCAGGCCGGGCAAGCCAATTATCGCACTTTATTTCGGGAATTACAGAACGAGGACGGAGAAAATGTAACGAAATAAGAAGAAAAAAGAAAATGGAAAAAAAATGGCCGTAAACAATGGGCGCTAACAATGTCGTATAATATTAAATCGGCTTCAATTTGATCATTAAAGTGCCTTTATTATTATTATCCTGGCAAATGAGTGGACGTGCTCGTTTTCTGTTCCTGTTTTTGTGCTCTCGTAATTATTCAAGGTCAGCTATTCCAGTGCCCTCAGGTGGCAGGTTGGAAATTAGGCTGCCTCTCACGGCTACGGCCCACTTTTTTTTTTTCTTCTACCTTTTCTTTCCCATAATAATAACAATGCATTGTGCATGAATTTGGGGAAGGAGGCGAGAACTCAGTCGATTTGGTTGACTTGTCACGCTTGCGAGCAAAATGAGAAACCACCCTGGTGTGCAGATTGCCATTGACATTCACGATTTCAACGTCCAACTTGCACCCCGAATTTCCTGGTCAATCCAAGAGTGCTTAATTGTTAGAAAGGCTCCGCCAACTCCAGGGGAGGTGGGGAGTAGCGGTCAGCAAGTGCGGACGTCCAATTGTTGTCAAATTTCGTTTTGAACCAAAAGGATGCCTACCTTGCAAATATGCACAATTCTGCTTCAAATGTTTGTTATAATTGATCAGTTTATATTTGCCTGTGCAGAATTGGTCGTTCACTAGGGTCTGCGTTATTTTTTATGAAGTCAAAATGTCACGTTTATTTATAATAAAAAAAATAAAAAATAAAAAAATAATAATAGTAATGTGACCCCTAAAACGGGTTTTCCCTGCAATAAGGTGTTTTTATTTTGTTTTCAAATGTATCGAATTTTTTTCAACCTTTTCACAAAAATGACCTAAAATTCGACGTAATATCGTGTGTAAATGCATAGTTTTTGATTCAAATTTTCTGTCATAATTTAATATGTAAATGGGGACGCGCAAGTTTTAGGAAGTTTGGTCATTTGATATGGTTTTGTCCAATAAGTTACATCATTTGGGATGTTTTGTGTTACCTGGGACGCATGTTAAAGACCCCTTATTGAGCCTTGGATCACATGTTTATCTGGATTTGTTTCAGTATGAAGAACCCCCAAATTCGACCGATAGGGCAATATTGCATGGGTGACGTCTAATGTGAAAAACAAGAAGCTCGGTGTCGCTATGGCCAACCTATTAATCATTCTGCTTAACCTTCAATTCAGTTTTAATGAAAAGTATCATTTTGATAATGTTATTAATGATCGTGGCCTCTAGAATGCATGATATAACGCCAGAAACTGAAAACAGGCCTTGAAGTTTCAGGTGTTGACTCTTAATTTTATTGTACTCTTGTGTATTTCAATGACGTGTTTTATACCGTGCTGATAGGGCGAGTCACCTTCGATTTAAGCTTTAATTGGTGACTCCTTGTATTTGCAATCATGAATTAAGTGGCACTAATAAAACAAAACCAGCCCTGGGTGCAGATAATTCGAATGTGAACAATGACCTTTAATTACCGGCAATTAAATAAATAAAGATTGGGCAAACGGTTTGCCCAACCTCGAAACATTAATTTGAATTTTACGGTATTTAAAGTACTGCTTTGCAGTAATTTGTCTGTTTTTTGTTGACTGTAGGTGATTAGAAATAGCCTATATCGTTCCAATTAATCGCAGTTGTAATTAGGCACAATGCGTTTAATTTACCTTTAAAATTAAATTTAAAAAAGCACAAGGAGTCTTTTGAGGGCCAAGACATTGATTGAATTGTAAAACAAAAGACGTTGGTCTTGAGAGTCGTTAAATAATTTCTAAACAACAAACAAATTCAATGGATTCATGAAAATAATGTATGCTTTGGCAGCGCCACCTGTGTGCAGAATTTAGCGTATGATCGCTAAAGAGCCTTGGAACTCCAATAGTGGCACCAGTAGATGGAGATAGTGTCAGTAATTTGCTGTAAATTACCCATATTTGTTGTCGTTTATATGCGCTAGATGGCGTTCAGTGAATGTCCAGTTGAGATCCTTGGCTTTGACTTTTATCAACCAGAGAACGTCCATTTAATGTTGAATACATTCGAAGCTATTTTCCCCATGTCAGTATACATGTACATGTATAACTAGTTATGGTTAGCCTAATGGTACATGCATTTATTGTGCCCCTAGACTTGCATTCTCAAAATTTAAGGTGTCATTATGTGTATTTTTTATTTATCGTCATGCCATTTTCTCCTCACTCCCCCAAAAGCAGCTCATTTACGAGGGGTAAACGTTTGTGTCCTCTAGGAACAGACACTTTGACCAAGGGGATGCCATCCATGTTATGGGCCCTCATGTTCCCCCAAATATGTTTGGCTCTTAAAAAAAATGAAGGTCACTACAAAATATTTGGTGAAACCCCCCTCTGCCAGGGCAGCAGACAAGGTAACAGGAAAACTCACTGCCAGTAACAAGAAAATTAATTTTTACCCACACAAAAAATGTTTGTCTGGTGTAAGGGGGATTACTCAAACGACTCTGGGGCTGTCCACTCTTAAAATAATTGCAGGGACATTGCGACGTTGGCATTCTTGGCGTTCATTGTTTTCAAGTTTTGGAGTAGTTTGAAGTGTTTCATTTTTCATTTATTATATTTTTTCGAAATGTTTCAAACTTTTTTTCCCCGAATACAGTAGCCTATATAGCCGAATAAAAAATACGGACATCATCCTGAAATATTCAAGGTTAGTTCAGGGGAAAAAATATTCTCCACATCGGCCCCTAAAACACAATTGCAATTTCGAGGACGGTTAAAATGGCGTTATTGAAAAGAAACCAGAGAAGGGGGAAATGTTTAAAAATTACACGTACAATTTCGCGGAAATCATCGCGTATATCCTGTTGCCAAATCATAAAGCACACTGACCCGGCCTCCCTTTTTGCAAAAATTAAAAATAAAAAAAAATGTTTCATTAAAATGTAATTAATGTTGCATCTGCATTTCGACGAAATAAGCAAGTAACGATTTGCATTTCGTTGTTGGAGCTAAGTGTATTATTAAATGAAATTGCAGTCTTCTGTTTGTGTTTTTCTAGTTAACGAACAGCTAATCTTTTTTACGAAAACAGTATTCAAACCGCATTCAGACGCATTTTGAATGACTCTTTAAAATCTTTTTTAATTTTATATTTAAATGCATGAATTATTCGGCCAGAGTGGTTTGGGGCTGGATAGGGAGGAGAGGGGGGGGTGGGTTGAGAAGTTTTTGTACCAGTTGATGAATTCAGCAAATCAAAACTGTGTCAATGCATAGAGGAGCACAGTGAGCGCCCCCCAGGCACAGGTAGCCTTGAAACATGGAGACCTCGGAGGTCAGCCAAGGAAAAAAAATTTAAAAATACTAAATCCCACTGACCCACCGACCCAGCCACTGGTTGTGTGCTGAGTGCTTCAGTGATTTTTAAGATTGTTCATCTCGTTTCGGTGATTTTTATAACAGGTTTGCGAATGGTGAGACGGACACGCCCACACACAACCCTTCCCAATTGGTCGCTTTATAAGGGGACACCAATCCGGATTGGGAGGTTTTTCCCCTTACTAATTAAGGGCATTAATTTGCTGGTGCATCTCAGGTGCCCTCAGGGTGTCCAGTCTGGAATTTATGCTAGTAAAATGACGGGTGTGTGTTTGTGTGTGTGCCTTTGCCTCAATTTAAGTGTCGAAATTTGACGTTTTTGTCAAATTGATAATGAAAATAGACAGCCGGGAAACGGATTAATCATCTTTCAAGAGTGATGTTCAGTTACGTAACTAAGATACAACTGTATTTTCACGATTGCAGGACACTGGCACAATATGGGCTGTAATTAGAGCAGTATTGGGGGTCGTCCATAAAGGGCTTAGGAAGTTGGAGGCGGAATTACTCAAAATCGGACGATTATTTGCTGTATGAGAAAACAAATTCGTAAATCCTATTTTTATTTCTCATGTGAGATAATGTAGTTTAAATTCTTGATCACGGAGAAACCTGTCAATAACGACCAACTACTGCACATTTTAATAAGTACTTTCGGTAAAAAATGACGTCATATTTAAGAATAATAAACAACCATTTTATTAAGATCTGTTAATTATATGGTACGAAGTTAAACTGCCTAATCCGACATCCCTCATATTAATTTCTGACTTCATGTGGAAATGGGGCGATATTTTAGATCGAAATTTAATATCATTTAACATCATTTGTATTTTTTTCTAAAGAAATTGAATTACGTCATTTGAACTATTTTCGATGGGACTGAGCAGAGGGGGAGGGAGCTTCTATAAAGTGCCAATAATTGGACAAATTAAGAAATAGTGAGTATACTATCTGACAAGATGGATTTAATAAGATGAGATGCTGCGCTAAATATCTGTTGTTTATTCGTGCGCAGACGCCGTGTCTGTTTATCACAATGTTGACTTTGAAAATCCCAAATTTGCCGAAATTTAATTGCTAGTGGCGCATGGTGCCCTTAAACCGTGGCCGCAAAACCGTGACCAACATCCTGGTCAAACTGACCTACATAAAGGTATTACCGAGCTAGTAATTGGTCACCTAATGAGCAATTAATTCATAGAATACACGAATCCTGGGAGGGATTATATGATTAGCTATCATATTGTAAACAATACGAAAAATAAAGTTTAGAAACATACATTATATCTGAAGGCGGATTACGCCATTCTCGGAATAGTACATCACCGTTTAATCAGATAAAACAATAAAAAAACACCCGATTGCGACCTGTTTAAATCAGCGCTTGATTATTTTTCAAAATATCCATGGATCTGCTTAGACATGTCGTATTTTTTAAAAAAAGTGAATGGCACATAGTGTACAGGGTGACCAGAAAGTCCTATAACAACTTCATTGTTTTGTTTTGTTTTTAAACAAATGTTTGAAGACTTTAGGGACACCCTGCATTAGCAGTACTTTGGCTCTGAAAAACAGGAAGTTAAGATTAAGCCGCTCAAGATAAAGAAATCTTTTTATTAAACTCCGATAAACACCGGATCAATCGTTTCTGTATAAATGCAAATAAGCCTCAGTCGTTGAGCTTAATCGAAAAAAACCAATTCAGCCGAATTTGGGCTTGACCCGTGTGATCAATCGCCCTCATTCGACTATGAGTCACAATTATTGCCTTGGGATAAATCAAGAGATACCTCAACTTTTATTTGAGCATTCAGCTACTGAAATGCACAAAAAATCCACGCACACTCACCTTACACGGCTGGCAATATTTTTGATATTAAATTAGCTTCGTGAAGTAGTACGCAATCGATCGAAGAAAACTGATAGGCTTATCAAAGAGGGTGTCCTAATTCTACGTGCACTTCCGGAAGCTTGAGACTGGAGATAACGTCTGGTAGACTTTTATCGGCGGCTAATTTCAAGTCCATAGTTTGGTCGAATGTAAATTTATCTTCTTGATCAATTTCCTCACAGATTTTAATTATTCCCAAAAAAAATCGCACTACAGTTGAATAACATTTTGAAAAACAGCACACGCCAACATCTCAAATATCATAAATAATATCTGGAAGGGGGGGGGGGGGGAAATCCTTCTTCCAGAAAACAACGAAACGGGTTTTTGATTAAGTATTTCATATTGATGGTTGGGCTAGATTC
>JAQIXS010004639.1:0-14528 GCA_034700785.1 Rossiulus vilnensis
GGAACAATTTTAATTACTCTATTGTTAACGAGTACATACTTTTGGCACGACAAGCTTCCTGTAGCTCATTACGTCACCACCTGGCATTGGTCAAGGCCGAATAAATAAGTGTATTTCCTTAACGTTAAAATGAATTAATTTTGTCACATTACGGTTCTCTTACAATATTACTGTTGCAGCATTTTCTACACACTACTGTATACATGTATGTGAAATGCATTTTTTGAAAATTCGGTCTATTTGATAATTAACAACAGAAGTCAGTCTATGTTTGATTGAATCTGATGTAATCGGTAACAATATTCATACAGGGCAAATGTTTAAGTAAGTACATTTCCGAGCGACTTCTGCTAAGATATCCACTGAAAAACTGACCAACAAAACATCTTTTTTCTATTGTATCTGGTGCAATCGACCCCAAATATTATATTGATCTTGGACAGATTTTGAAACGAATTCTGTTAAGTTTGTCGAAACTCTGCAAATTTAAATGAATCAAACCCAAAATCCTAAAAGAAAGCAAGTAAGCACCACAATCTCTAAGCGCCAGGGCGCCTGTCGGGATATTGAACCATGTTATAGATGACTGTTGAAAAAAAACATGGACATGCAAGCAATGTAATCGCAGGGATTGATGGAAAGGCTAATGGACTGGAGTGCCCAAACTGCATTGTCAGAAAGCTGAATGAGCTCTAGCAAAATGGATGGCAGGCTGGCACGAAACCGCAAAAAGTATTCCGGACTACACAGTGATCTTAATTATTATTCACTCCAAGTCACATCATTGAATAGAAAAAAACGTTACCAGGAAGCAAGAGCGTGTTGTAAGGGGGAGCAGATGCGGGGTATTATAGGGGACTCCAGAATCCGTGTATAATATCTAACTGGAGTGGAAGGCCGTTATCAGTAATTATCCATGCCCTCTAATGTCCCATTGAAAGCAAATGTCGGCGGCTGCCTGCATTAAATTGAAACTACACTGAAGTCAGCCAAATGCTAGTTTTATACAGCATGGTCAACTGTCGAATTGAAGAGGGACCAGCGCAATAAAGGGAGTTTCCCCTTCTTCTCATCAACAACGTGCAAACACAAACCTATCTAAGGTTTTAATCACAAAGACGCAGTGCAATTCTGGTCCTCACTTCACAGACCAGCTACGCTTATGGGAAGCTCGTTTGGAAATGCAATTAGTGGTACTCTGGGAAGGAAAACGTGCCATATGCAAGCGGAAAAAAGTGGAAGGTGCACGTAACACAAGGTTGGAAACGGCAAAATTGGTCCGAAACCCCTAAGGGGCTCTATTAAGTTTCGAAGGAAATTCCATGTGACCGTTGGCAGTGACCATGCAAGCGTGAATGTGAAGTGAAGAAATCAAAGTAATATATAGGCTACATTATATACATTATAATCAGAAATGGTACAAATCGAAATTCGTTAAAAATAATGAAAACCGAATTTAAGAACGAAAAATACCATTGCTTTGAGACTTAAAGATTTTCAAAAGACACGAAAACAGGAAACGTTTGAGATATGACGACTGCATAAACAAACGACACAACAATAGACACTCATGACACTCATGTGAAATTGAAATTTGTTTTTAAAATGTGTGTTTGAGGTAAATGACGTAGATTTAGGTAATGATTGGATTAAAATTTTGTTCAAATGTGGACATACTGTACTATGAAAAACTATTTTCCTAAATAGGTTGCGCACACCCCAAACACATGTACACTGTATATATTCACTATCTTTTTACTAAGGTATTTAAGACAGATGGCAATCTAAAATGATTTTAATAAAGACTTAACACAACAATGATTGTTTAGCATAAGCGGTTTTAGCAGAATTTAGTTGGCAAAAAAAACTTTAGTGGGTAAATATTTTTTGCATCAAATGGTTATTTGTTTAAAAGTTTTGTCCAGACCTGCATTTTAATCTTCTAACACAGTAAATTACTAACGATAGCTCAAGTTTTGAGTTTCATGTTTCGAACTTTTTAATGAATTCAACTACATGTACTTAGAGACATCCTGCACAATACGTTAAACTAAACATTTTTTTGAAGTGGGGACCACGAATTATTTAGCATGACTGTAGGCGATAGTGATTTTGTTACGGTTTTACTGTACAGAAATGACTCATCAAAAAGTTCACCAGTCTAGAATAACTGTTGTGATGAATTAAAAACAAATAATTTGTTGCCATCAATCTTCATGCCTTGGCGGCTCCATAGGATGGGCCGAGTGGTACGGGCACCTCAAATACTACATAGATGTGTGTGTTGACTGAAGTTTTACAATAAATACATACAGATCGTTAACTTTAAAAATTGCTCCACAAAAAAAATTTCCAATCGGCTTAAATGCTTTACATATATTTCCAGTAGATATTACTGAGATAAAGGTATTTTCAGTATGTTTTATGGTACCAGTTTAATTATTTGGTTGCGTGATGCTCTGCCATATTTTATGCCCCTGTTATATTTTATGCTTACTCTCTCAGGTTTTTCAATCACTACTGTATTTATTCGCATTTATGTACGTACAGTACATGCGCAAATACCAGCTCGTTCGAGGGTTTTACATTTCGCGCAAAAGTTTCAATTATTTGATGACGGCGTTCTATAAAGCGCCATAGCAGGCAAATGCTTCAGAATTATGCCGCTGAGGGATATTCATACTGCGTACGAACTACGAACAATTTTAAATGTTTAAATTATCAGCTAAAAGCGCTAATGTTAATCAATTTATGATAAATTAATGATTAATTTAGTAACTGATCATAACCATCGACTACTCGACCAATCGCACAAAAAACTCAAACACAAATAGAAATTATTCAGATTTCAAACATAATTACTGTACACACGTATATTACTATGAAAATGGATCTGCGGTGATCGATAAAACAATTTCGCCGATCAACAAACATTTTATTACAAGTAGCAATGTACTTAATAATTTACGTTTTTATTTAATAAAACAAGTAAATTCAATCTGGAGATAAGTATTTTGGAAAATCAATGACAAGGTCATGCTGTAATATATGTAAACATGCTTGAAGTGAATATAAAAAATACCCGTAATGTTTGTAATCCTTGCTTTAGCGCTGTTAGCAATCGAGGCATTTCATTGTTGAGGCAATCCAGCAAGTCTTAGGCTTTCTTCCCACAACTTATTAGCGGCAATATCGTCCAAAGCATGAGGCAATATTGGTTCAACAGCACAATCCCTACAATCAAATGTATCAATGAAATAAAATACACTAAAATGCTGCAAATGGAACTACAGCAATTTCAACTTTGCTAAAAACCATTTTTAAATTAATATCAATTCGTTATTTAACGTTTTTACAAAAAACATGTCAAGTAACTTGACATGTTTACATTATAATTTTACAATCATACATAGCACTGTTTTTGGTTGATGGTATTAATATTGTTAATATTGTCAAAACCCACAATAATTACCGCATAATTACATAAAAAGCAAACCTGAAATAGCAGCCAGTTGTCTGTTCACACTGGCGTGATACTGCACAGTGTAATGTGGTTTGAGCGCCTTCTTCTGGAGTCTTGAAACACAGCTTTACTGGAAGCCAGTTAAGAATTTTCATAATGGGACTGCTAAGCTGTGGGAAAGTTTTGAATATTGTCGTATCAACACATCCAGGGTGTACGACATTTACAGTCACTCCTGTTCCTGTAAGTGGAAACATGGGGAAACTCCATTATTCATATTCTAAAAGAGATAGAATCCAGGAATCATGTGAGAAAAATTTAGACTGTCTAAGCCATAACTGCAAAGGTGTAACATAACATTTACCTTATTGGCAAAACATTTGTCATTTTTGATGAAATATTAATGCCATTAAATATTATGATGATTTCGAATTAATGTTCCTAACGAGTTGCTAAACTGTTACCGCAATGAACTTGACTGTACCTTTCAACTTTTTCGCTAAGGTATGAGTGAACATAACTTGGGCCAATTTGGAATGGTCATAAGCCTTTCTAAGGTCAAAATTGTTCTCTGCAAGTAGGTCTTCGAATTTAATTGCCGGACACTCTTTATATGCCATTGATGATATATTGATGATACGAGTGGGTGCACATTCCTTCAGGCGATCAAGGAGAAGCAGCGTCAGCAGAAAGTGTCCTGCAATAAATAGAAACATGAATACGTTGCTTTAAATACATTTAAATCGAATGCAGCTAATATGAGAAAATAGAACTGAAGAAAATACATCATAAGGCATATTAGAATTATGAAAACTAGTCCTACCATTTTAAACTATTATGAAGCCTTTTACACGCTTATTTGTTTCTTACCTAGATAATTTGTTTGAAATGTGAGTTCAATACCATCCTCGGTGATCGACCGGGGCAGGTAAAGTACACCAGCATTATTTATTAAAATATCGATTCTTCTTTCTGCTAAAATAAAAATATTAAAACGCAGAATTAAAATAGTTCAAGTAGATAATTATCTGCATAAGCATTGCAAAAAAACATAAAAGTCACGAAGCTTACAGGTCTGAAATTCCTTAACAAATCTCTGTACTGAAGCCAACGAGGCCAGGTTTAAATGAAGTGCTCTAATTTGAGAATTCTTGGTGCTTATCTTTAGTTCGTCAACAACCTTATTTGCTTCAGCCATATTACGACAAGCCAAAATGACACGGGCACCTGTAAAACTAATTACCTCATGATTTGCCTTTTGTCAATTTCATGCATATTCCCAAGCAGGTTTGCTCTTTTACTAAACTAACCTCTGGAGGACATAGCTTTGGCAGTTTCTTTCCCAATCCCACTGTTACCTCCAGTGATAACAACAGTCTTGCCATCTAATCTTTTTGAACAATAGCATCTTCCTCCAGCAAAATATTTTCTATGAATAATTGATTATTAGTATCATTTAACATCTCCCAATGTAATAGCAAGATCAAATAATAACGTTGACAAAACAACTGCACCAAATCCAAATGTCAGAATTAAGCATTTACTGCCATAAAATTCATAATGAAGCGTGATTGAGCCAAACGACTTTGACTTTGCATTGACTTTTGACTTTTTACGAACCTGATAAGATATAATCCTGCTAAAGCAGTTGTAATTATTGCATAAATAATCCACATGTTTGCACACCGTCTTCAAAACGATTACCTTCTGAGAATGACATTACAAATGAAAGTGTATGGACAACTGAATGACTGCCAGTAATGATGTAAATTTAACATGAATGTGTACGGCTGACAAGTAATGAACGAGTAATGACAGTTGGTACTTGGTAATGTAATTAGTAATGATACTGTAACGTCTGCTTAGCTCTTCGCTATAGCAACGGCGCTCGCAAAATCAGACTATACAGTTTGTTTTTCTTCAATCGCATATTTTTGAGAACTTTCAACTTGACAGGGTCTTGCAGTAGCTGGTGAATTTGCTATGACTCCTTGACGATGGAAGAAATTCTATACGGTTTTACGGATTGCTATTTTCATCACTTCATGAAGGAATTGACCATTTTGCCGATGGAAATTCGCTTGACTCAAGAGTTCGCCTGAGGTGCTGCAGTTGGAATCAGCCGTTTTCAAGCAGTCTTGAATCCATGGCAGACGAGGATTTATCAAGGGTCCCAAGGTGAAACGGTTGTGACCAGGTTTCATCATTTGAAATTGTCATGGCATCTTTCTTTACACCGTTTCTTGGCGAGCACAAGAAATTCTTCGTGATTAACCGCCTGTTCGAGACGCTTTTCGGAGGTCCGCGCTTCTTTCTCGACCATCATGTGCCCCCTTCCGTGTATGCGCTGCAGTTTCTGATCCACCAGATCCCATTTCTTGTCGGTGGTTTTTTCACAATTCTAGCGGAGAACGGCCTGTCACAGCTGACAGCGGCATGCACTTGTGGGATATTGGTGGCACTCATTGTGGGCGTCAAGCAATTCATCACCATCAGACTGCACTCCTGCACCAGCCCCGTGTTGCCCGTGCAACCAGAGCACAAAGCACAAGACGTTCTGGAGGATGGCTTTGTCATCTCCGAAACGAGTTTCAATTTGGATGCGGCGCGTTATTTGTTTCCGAAAAACAAGTTCTTCATCAATTATCTGCTACATTCCGTCTTGATAGGGGTTTTGTCTGGCTATGGCGTCGTGTATTTCTCACCAACCCGGTTAAGTTACTTGTTCAGCAGGTCGGCTATCGTCTATCTTATTGTCATCATGGGCTGGATGGCCCATTGCACCGCTGTTTATTCGCTGTCAGTGAGAGCGCCTGCAGAAACAGCCACATTTCAACTTTTAGATCGATGGGAAACGAAACCACTGATGAGGCCATTCTATGTGCTTGTGTGTTATGCCGTGGACCTGTTTGCTGGGTAGGCATTTAACTTCATATACTGTATGTTAATGCCCATCCGCTCAAATGTTATCCATTATTATTGCTGTTATATTAATGCACATGATTTTTTCAGAAATGTTTCACTTTTCAGTATGAAAATACGAATAACCGCAGTTCGGTTATTCGCAAATTTTCTCACATGTATTCTTCACATATTTCTATTCATTCACATCTATTTTTAAACATTTCAAGAATATAGATCTTCTATTTGGAAAACCACAAAACAAGCTCGTGCGGAAGTTTTAATTAAAAGTTAGGGAGTGACCCATGTCCTAGTAGTTGCGTGTTTGTTTTGTTATTAGTCTTATAATGATCATACTTTTAGATACATGTAATAAATTGTTCTAGCTTAGACTGATTCGGGATGAACAGTGCTTTATTTTCCTCAAGATATTTTATGTAAATTTTAAATTTATAACATATCTTTGAACATCAGCAATATAATTACTTAAATTGAACTCGTGTATCAGAATCATTTATTTTTATTTTTACTGCTCAGGCATTGACAGGACGCATTTAGTAATCATTCTAGCTACATATAATTCTTTTTATCTTGCAGGTATTCGTCATCTCTGCTGATATTGAATGCAGCTATGCACATTGTTTTAGTTTTTTTACCGCTACTTTGGCTTTTTAATTTGCTGCCGCCATTGGAAGCACTCTTTCTTTGGGCCTTAGAGCAGATTAACATGTGGGTGGCTGGTGGTTCACCTGCAGTCAGTGCTTGTAGGTAGGCATATAACATCTCAATAATATGTTGCATAATTCTTTACATGTATTATCTTGCTCTGGTTTGTATAGTTATTGTTTTCCATATGTCTGTTTGTGTTCTCATGACTAGGCTGCTCAACCAACTGGGACTTTGGATTTCAGCTGTGATACTCATATTTTTACTTCCCAAATACTTAATTCTGCCTCTGTCTGCTATATTAGGCTACCTGCTCAGTTTAGACTTAGGTTGGTTGATGTCACTTGATATTTGAAGCAACTTCTCACCAATCCGTGGTTCAGCATATTGATTTATACTATTTAAAAATTGTTTTCAGGGTACCTGTTGAAAAGTGTATTTTTAAGACTGTCACGGCACTCCCCGCCCAAATTTCCTGTAAATTGGTGGCACCGCTCAGATTTTTTATTTTTCTCTGTGATGATTATTGCGGTGCTGTCCTTGGCATTAGGATTACACTTTGGAATCCCCTCTTTGCCTATTCGAGTTAGGGACATTTCACTTTCGTGTCTTGGCTGGGTTTTGTTACTGCTGTTCATCTGCTCCTGGATTGGTAGTTGGATTCAATCCATACAGCTATTTGGAGACGTTATACTAAATTGTTTGTATCCTTCACCTATGAGTCAAATGGCAGAGTTTGTCAAGGCGGTACACAAACTAAGGATTTGGGGGCACACAAGAGCTATCCTGACCTACATTGGTGAGCACAACTCATAATTTTTTTGCTGCGTTGAAACTGACATTAATTTTATTTTGCAATTACATTGTATTTGCAGCGGCACCACTTGTGTTAAATGCCTATGTCACGATGCTTCAGATGTCATCCTACTTTAATAAAGGCCCATGTGATAATACTTTCTGTCGCTTAGGATATGCCATCACTGTATTGCGAGCCTTTCGCTGGGTACTGAGATTTAATTATTTATATTATCATCAAAGAAATAGAACTTCTGCTTATTCTTTATTTTTAGCTCTAATTTTATCTGTAATTATTCCTTTTATATCTTTAATCATTTTTATTGTTTAACAGTAATAAATAACCACATGAAATCTTTGTATATAAAATTCCATTGAATGTTTTTGTTGTACTTTTTTAGCCTTGGCAACAGACTGAAAGTGCCTTATTCGAGGTGGTCATTGTTCACTTCGTGATTCAATTCACAAACATGTCTCAGCAAATAAACGACGGCACCATCATCCTTCTGTTTGCGGCCTTAATTTTGGATCGATTTCGCAATTTACTTTATAAATTGCATACCTTTACTGTTTTGCTAATAGCAAGTGTTGCTCAGGGAAAACAGCGGCATCCTTACAGTTGGCTGATGTTTGGTAGGTTAAATAAATGGGGGATTTATTTTTGTTAACTTTTTTACGTATATTGTATAAATGTATTTTTTTCTGTTTCAGGATGTAATCTTCTTTTCTTTCCAATTGTTTTCGCCTGTCTGGTTGCTGCTGCAATCATTTCTGCTCCACTGCTGCCTTTTTTCACGTTGCCTATTTTTTGGATAGGCTTTCCTAGGCCTATCAGCTTTTGGCCAAAAGAAGTAAGAATTATGCTTTAAATTATTCAAAAACAGATGTTTAGAAAACAGTGATCTACTTACTAAGCAATGTTTTAACCATTAAATGTGCACAAAAGAAGTTTAAATTACACAATTCGTTTTTAACTTTTAGGATGGAAAATTGGGTGCCCCTTGCGATGACTCCATGTATTACGAAGAACTTATTCCCGAACTCGTCCGAGAACTTTCACGTGTAGTAGCAAATGGCAGTTTGGGCGAATTGCGACCTGGTGATGAATTCCTGCTTCGATTTGAAGACCGCCTGATATGGTTGTCAGTACAGGAGCACGGGTACGGCTATTGCCGAATAACTGCTAAGGGGTTAGAGCTGCAACAGACATCTTGCCATACGGCAGAGGCCTTGGCCATCGACACAATTTTGGAAAGATCCTTCGGTGACAGGAACAGAATGCCAATCTGCGGGGGCAGAATGCAGCAATTCCAGATTTTTTGGCCAGTCACTGCGACCATAATTAAAACGTATGTGGACACGCACAACGTACTTACGGGCGTAATAAACTCCAAGGAAACACTGCAGCTGATTTCGGATGCATTCCCAAAGTGTCTTATCTGGATTCTTTTGAATCATTTTAAAGACTCGGAAAAAACAAGTGACACGCTTGAAGAAAAACAGCCCAAAAAAGTGGAAAAGATACATAATTTTGAGCCTGCTATAAAGCGACCTTCTACGGCCGAAAGGTACGCGCAGTTGCCCAAAGTATCGGCCAATTTTGATCCGGGTGGAGACGAGTGGTGCGATGAAGATGATATTTTGGGAGATGTGTCTGTCAGAAGATATTACCAGAGACCTAGTCGGCTTCTGGAGGCATTCAATGCTGCTGGGGATTCTGGTGAGAAGATGAGAGTGGTTCCTCCCAATGCAAAAACGTCTCTGCCTGGCACCATCAGCGATGACTTTGGGATGGAATTGGGCGCAAAAAACGAAGATGGTGATTTTCAGCTGAACGAGAAGAAACTAACCAACACTATTTTCGGCAGAGATGCTCGTTTTAGTGATTCACTGGACGACATTTGGCCCGATGCGCTCTCAGCAACAAAATCAAGTAAAAATAACTTCATTGATAACGTCGCACTGAACACCACTTCAACAAAATACGTCAGAACCAGATCAGCTTCAGTCAAGTCTGAATCTAGTGACTCGATCGCGGTCGAGTCCATCATGGACGATAATAACGTGCCATTTCCAGTCGCTTGGTTGACAAGTCTAGTTGCCGAAGATATAGATTCACATAAATTGTTGGAATCTCCATTTCCGTTCACATGGTTTCGGCTGTCATCCCAGAAAATACACGCAAGTGGCGAAGATAAGAGCAATTTGCGTAATTATGAACATACTGTCACATATTATAAGAAGCTTGTGGGCGCCTGCTGCAGTGCGGTAGAGGAAATGACCGAAGCCCTGTCAGGAAAACGAAAGAACCTAACCCCCACTGTTGTCCACTGCATTTGGAACCAAGAACTACCTTCGTCGCCACTTTCCGATTGGTTGATAGAGAATTCAGAGTTGTGCGACATTGTGATGAAGGCCTTTAGGTAGGTACCCATTTAAAGCTAATTTCCAGTGTATCTACACTTGGTCAAACGTAGGCCATGCTTATGAACATTGTAGTCTATGTATACGCATAATCTGTGGAAGGATTGTGTATAGATAAGGTACCAATCACCCCCTCCCCAATAATCTTGCGAATGTAGAAATACATTTTTTCTTTTCACCTTATACCAAAATTCTGATTTCCAAGGTACGCTTGCAAGATTGGGATGGACCAAAGTCTTTTGGGTGGTGTAGCGTCCGATTCAGAATTAATGGATTATTTGGAGGAATATGACAAGACTTGGTATCTTGGATGTGATGCTGGGTCTGGCTGGCTGGAGGCTGTCAAATGCCGAATTCCCAATTTATTTTCACTGGGCCTTAATCTTTCATCTGTAAGCTAATATTTTGTTTTTTCAATATTTCAAGGGTCAGCATTCACACACTCCATGATGTCTATTATAACTCAAATGTTAAGAAACTGACTAACTTGACATAGTATTTTTTGTGGCAGTCACTTATGGATACATTTAATAGAAATTTGTTCAATGTTTTTAAATTGCTTTATGCTTCTTTTCACTCGCTCATTTGTAATTGGCATTTTATTTTTACAGGGCATATACACGAGTCATTTGTTGACCAGGCATCTTGTACCAGTTTACATCGGTCGGCTTAATAAGGAGGCAGTTCGGGCAGTTTGGAGTACACTGAATTTCGAGTTGTTATATCTTACAAATGACGACGAGGAGCGTTACAGTATCCAGGCTCACACTGCACTCCTGCGCAATCTCACCGTGCAAGGTGCCGACCCACCACTGGGCTACCCAATTTACATGGCCCAAAACATTCTTGTCAAAACCATGATAACACAAGCCTTTCTGTGATCGGTAAATTGCAGAAAACCACTCTAGTCGGAAGAAGTCAAGTCAAACTCACGTTTTTGAGACGCAGTTTACCACATTAGATGTTGACGCCTGTTAAAGCTATAATATATGCACTGTTATCTCTGATATTTCAGTTTTGATAGCACTATAAAAGAACTTTTACTTGTAAATAGTCTTTGTAAAAGTCTCACTATGCAATGGCGTTTTCTGGATTGCATCCAAGTTTTTTCTTCTCAGATTCACATATTTTTATACAATAAACATGCACAAGTCTATTAGTCAGAAATGTATTACACTCATTGCATTCCAGAACTGGAGAATTTCTCGTTTGGATATTCTGACTCTACTGCTGTTTCTGCCAGCTTGGTATTAAAAGAGCGTTTGCTTATGGAAATCAGAGCTTACTTGCTACAGATCTTTTTTTAAAAGAAAATGTTAACATAATTACACTTATGGCCATTCCACATAGAGCTCAATTTATCAAGACATCAAACATTATACATTTCAAGGTCACTTAATCTTAAGTACATATACACATCTTTTTAAAATGTTGAATCCTAATCACGAAATTGGTACAACATGAATTCAAACAGATGCAATGAATGTAAGACTACAAAATACATGTACAAATAACTACTTTTATTACAATACAGTTAGAACACACAGCCTAGATGTTTCACCAGCATTTATATGAGCAAAAAGTTTTTTCCCAACAATAGATCCTGCTGAAGGAACAATACACAACATAATTCTGGACTCTGAATTGGCCATTGTTAGCTTCAGAAAAGCTGGTGAAAAAGTATGCATAATTGCAAAACTCAAATTTAGGCAACATTTAACACAAAGTTAGACAACAGTTACATGCTGCACCTTCTTGCAGCACTAGGTACATTGGAACCTTCATGTCACTGATTTTTTGCTGCCTGTCTCCTTAACAGGATGTAGATCTTTTCTTTAATCCATTCCTTGTTATATGGCGCATATGCATTGATGGATTTCTGATAGCTGCAAAATCGAAATAGAACAGAACTTCTAAAATGCCACACGAAGAATACATAAGACTTCATAGTTAAAAAATATGCTTACACCAAGCAAGATAAATCCGCCAGCTGATCAATGAAGTCAAAAAGCTGGCTGATGTCATATGTAATAGATGGGCTGTTAGGATTTTGTCGTTTTAAATGCTCTTCAAATATTTTGCAAACACCTGGAGATGAGTAAAATACTTTTTAATTTAAATTGCACCAATGAAGAAGCTTACATTTTGGCTATTTGAGTGGGGAAACCACTACTAATAAATGATGTTTTCTTATGGGGCATGGTGACGTCCAATCAAAAAAATTACAACAGGCCTGCACGACTGGATTTTCTGTCCCCTAAACCTGTGCAATTCAGGAATATTACAATACCGATTTTTGTGAACCTCCCTCCAATGTCAGACTCTTTTATGGAAGACCCCATACGAGGTTTGGAATTGGAATGACAAGCTCTGTATCAAGTCAGTACCACAAATAAGTTGCAATTTTTTTACTTATCATAATATGATGTGTAAAAGTGAGCACTGTTGATCTACTTCCTAAAAGTAAATCGATCAATAATCCGATAAACTTTGGTGCAAAGTTGTGTTGTCAATGGTAACAAGCCTGCATGTGGACTTGTCAAGAACATGTTCGATGAGCATCATACATGTAGGTGTAACCATGCAATTTTATGGCACATAATTGTCACTCCATTCTTAATGCATTAAAATTACTTGCATTCATTTAATGCCAATGCAGGAAAGCGTAATGTGGGACTAAAGTTTACCCCATAACTTAATTTATACCGGCACATAGGCTGCATGCATATAAATGGCATTGCTTCACTACATTACCTTCCATGCATTCGTTAACTGATTCGTAATCAGAGTAAGTTCTCGTGTCCGGTTTAATTCCGGGCTGAACCAGGAGAATGGTGTGAGCCTAAACAACAAGCAAACAAATTCATTAATTGGTATAATTTCATTCTCGGCGCATATAATAGCTTTATATTGACTAGCGTTATATACCAAATAATGAAATAAACCAAATTATACTAACCATGACGATGATTCGCGTTCTTAGATTTTAGTGAAATGATGAATCCTCAAAGAACTTTGAAATATATGGCAACCTCTCAAGTCTCAAAAAGGTGAAGAATCGGCGGCGAGAGACGATGGTAACAACAAATTAGTGGAATTCGGAAATTGACGGAAAACAAAAGAGGTAGTCTAGAAACTGAAAGAACAACAGCGCTTCATATTTTATCCTTAAAATGACGCCATCTTGTAACTCTGACACCAATTTATATACATGTACCAGAACAAGACAAAATTGGTAAATGCTCAGTTATACAACGAAATGTTATCTTGACGCTACAACTGAAAGTTTGATCTTTTGATTATCATTTTGAATAATTCTATCATGATACACTCAATTTAAACAATCATATTCGTTAGTCATCCTCGAAAACAATAACCAGGAAACACCTGCCACTTGCAAACTTGCAATGCAATCAAGAGTTGAAAGATGGCCGCAGTAGTTTTAGGTATTTTCGCTTCACGTTTTAAACTCTAGCCGCAATACCGCATACTCCTGTGAATGTGTGCCATGGTGTCATACTTTGTAACTTAATTTTAAATTATTTAATTTGGTTGTATGATATTGACTAGCGTGTCCATCGACTACAGAGCTATGGACGAAGTTTGGATTCTAGTTTTGCTGTCCATAGCGATGCTGGCAGGGTGTTATTTATCTGGGACTGTTCCTCTGGTAGTATCGATGTCTGAGGTAGGCTGAATAGCATGTAACGAAATTGGAATTTTCTCAATTGTAAATCACATAATAGCGTTAACTATTTTCAGGAAAAACTGCACATGATTTCCATCCTCGGAGCAGGCTTGTTAGTGGGCACAGCGTTAGCAGTGATTATACCAGAGGGAGTGAATTCTCTCTACAGTTTTGAAGGTAATTCTGACGTCATGGACACCATATGGTCTGTCATATTTAATTGTCTAAAACAGCTTAGCGAAGCCACATTGTAACATATCTATTTAGGTCAATTGAAAGGCTTGATAGATTAAGTAGTGCCAGTGAAGGAAATAATACGTTATTTACTTAGTTTATCTACTGCGCATCAGAGGTTTCGACTTCATATTTGCGTGGTTGATTTATTGAAGCATGCATCAGCCGCTATACGGGTAGCGTTCATAACTGACATCACATTTTAGGGATTCCTGACATGAAAGGAAAAAAGGTGGGGGATGGGGGATAAGTCAAATTCAATTTGACATCATAGGCTTTTTGGCATAACTTAAGTTTACGTCATTTCGATAAGTTGCTATCGGGGCGGCTGTGGGGTTTGTGTTTTGACATGGTAGG
>JAQIXS010004640.1:0-14526 GCA_034700785.1 Rossiulus vilnensis
AAAGGTCTGATATTTTGCCAGATACCACTCATCGTGCAAGAATAGGTTTAGCTTTTTTGCCCTTCTCCGTCACAGCATGAGAGTAGATTGAGCTCCTAGACTGTATAAGGGAGCTAAAAGGACTTTAGTTTTAGCTATTGAAATGATTGATGTTGGTGTAGAATGAAGTCCGGTTTGATTTATGGATCTTCTACCAAAATAGCTGGCCTATTAGTCCTCTCAGGTTGAACTTTTGTGACCAGAATCTTCTCTTTTCTTGAAACTCAATTGTAAGTGTTCATACAGTGGTTTCTAAGTCGTGGTTTTACCCCTAAAAGAAACTCCAAACGATGAAGTATTGTTAACAGAAATGTTCATTAAAGAATGCATTAAAAGTAAAGTCTTAGTAAAAATAAACTAACGTTATTTTGGATGACGTTTAGTGTTTTCTATAATTTTGAGATAGAACTTATTTTCTGAACTATACTTTCCTGTGTTTGATCTATAGTTTATTTGTTTCAAGTTTCAAAAATAACTCGACTGTCAATGCGATTATCCCTGCGATTTTTTCTAAGTGGTTAAATGTAGTAGTGATGCAAGAATCAAACTTTAGTTTTTTTCACCACTTGTCATAGAAAATTCATTTATTGCCACCAAGATAATCAATCGCTATAAATATTTCAGAACTGCAATTTGCTAGGTGATGTTTTTTTATATGAATAATTGAAGATTTGCAATAGAAGCTTGTTGATGATAATTGCACTAAGTATTTTCCCCCAGAGTAGGTTGCCAATGCAATTAAACAGAAACACCTAGCGTTTGTTCACAGGTCTTGATTAAAACTTATCCATTGTTTGATTTTTATATTGACATCTGTAGCTAACAATGATTGTTCTCATGTCAATCTTATAAAGCCAAAGCTGCATCACGGATGAAAATCTTGCAAACGTATCGTTGCAATATTGAAATCACTTGAATCTGTTGTACTATTTTGTAATTGATTTTTTTTGTTTTTGTCAAACGACAAAATAAAACATTTTCACCGCAATTTCATTTTGAAAATTATTTCAGAACGAGAAAGAAATCGGTTTTGCAGATGTAAGAAAATAAGCAGCAACATTATTTATTAACATAATATTCGAATATAAGATAGTGAAAATACAAATGTAAGACCCTACAAATAGAAAAATTAAAAAATTAAAAACAGAAATGCCACCCGTTATCAGGTGTTGTCTATGAATTCACTTCGTCATGTACATTGTATGTCAATTCAATTTGAATTATGTCTGGATGCTCGGTAAAACCAAGCCATAAAATGTCTTTATACAATTTTAATATCAAAATGGATTCGCATGTTTTTGCGTAGATTTTTTGCTGTTTAGTCTCGTTTTTTGTCCACGGTTTAACTGGTCGAAACTTTATGATCGTATCTAATTAATACATAATGCATAACATGAGGCTGGTGGCGTGTATCATTTACGCGGTTCACGTTTTTTTTTTGTTATTGTTAAAAACCTAATTAATTTGCTCTGAGGTCGACATCCAATAGCCCTTATCTTTCACGGCCCACGAAACGAATTTTTTTAATCCGTTTTTTCTCTTTTTTTGGTTTTTTTGCTGCTCAAAAATCCCTTGATTGCCCCGACTTTTGTGGTGCATGGCTGAACAATATGCTTTCACATACAGCCTAATTAAATCCCCCAAAAATTCAGGCTGTCGTTGCACGCATGGTAAATCTGTGTGCATAAGCAGTAGATATTGGAGTTCATGCATGGCCGTTGATTGTAAAAGGGGGAAATATTACGGGCGGAAATATATTCTGCTGCTTAATTACGTGCTGTTCATTACCAAAGCGTTAATTACTATTGATCGTGGCTTTCAGGCCCAGCAGAAATGCGTATCACCGTGGCTTTTACTCGTCTTTTAAAAAGCCGTTTCTTCTTAATATGACCTTATCTCGCAGACGCCTGTAAAGCAATTTGACACCTAAAAAAGCAGTCTCATATCAACTTCCAAGACTTTAGTATAGCCTAATTAACATAGCACAGATAGAACTTGGATGAAAAAAAAATTTTGACTGCCTATCTCAACGGATGAACGTGTATACCTCTGCTGATGAATGGATTGTCCTTTAGGGCTTACAACCCAGCGCTACGAAGAAGAAACTGCTTCACATTAAAAGATACATTTCGTGCTATTACAATTAATTTAAAAACATGAGCACTCAGACAAATGGGCTCGATGTTTGTTGAAGTTTGTGCACCTAAGTAAAGGCATAATTGGGTAGGAGAAAATTGCAATAACCGCTTCAAAATGTAATACCTCTCTCGAAAGATTTCCTTGACTAATGATGACATTGTTTTTGTACATCCAGTCAGATTCGTATCCAACATCAGCACTATCTGCATAACTGACAACTAATTTGTTTCGCTACTTTATGCTTTTCTGGTTGTCATGCGTGTTAGTGTATAAGTTCGTACATAAAAAATCAAATGATTTTGTTGCGAGATATTGTAACGTAACCCAGCAAAGAAATCCGTGAAATTATGCGTAACCTATAATTAGTATTGTGAATTGATTATAAACATGAATGTATTTTTGTGAATGCATTTTATTAATATTTTCAATTTATTATGTAATTATTGCGCATGAAGTTGATCAGCATATTAAATTGTCAATTCCTTCTACAATTACTGGAAATGCATTCGATTAGTACTGTCAGTTCATTATACAATTTATCCTACAAATACATTTAATGCGTAGGCTACTGTGTTTTTTTAGGTATTCTTCTACTCTAACTACCCTATAAAATTTTGACTTTTTTCTCAAGATTTTTTGTTACGACAAAGATGACATTGCAATCAGCATGTCTTTGATATTCTTGTCTAAGGCATGTGAGACTGGCCAACCTGTTGCCTGAGGGAAATATTTTTTTCTACGAGAATCTTCAGAGTGCCATCCCTTATTCAATATTCTAGTGTTAACCTCATGAAATATTAAATATTTATATTTATTTATATTTATTTCTTGTTTGCTTCGTCTTTAAATCATTTATTAAAGCGGCGTGAAAGGTTTGGCGGTGATCTGTTATGTATCAGTTTCGCAATAAAGCTCTTGTGTCATTATCGTCATTCACCTAATGATTGATAAGCTAATCAACTTTCAAGTTATCTAAAATTCATCAGAAAAATAAAACGTTGCATTTCTAAGGGAAGTACGGAATTAATCCTTTGCTGTTGATTTTTGAGCTTGGTAAGGCTGATATGTTCATGTACGTGAGGTAAATGTCTTAATGTATCTCATCTAGGATGAAAACTCCCTCAAGCTTTCTAGATAAGCACTTCAGTACGTTTGATTTATGGTTGTTGACAGTAGCGAATAATTGACTTTCTTCCAATTATAAGTTGTATACATGTACATGTATTCTCTATGGTTTATTTTGTTATATTCCTCATGTAATGCGCGTAGGGGCAAAGATATAAAGGCCGATTTGTGACCATCTTAACGTTTGTTATTAACTTGCAGCAGACAGTCATTTGTAACGAAGGCTTTCCAAATTGTTAGACCGTAATTCGATGTCAGATATAATGTGAGATGGTATCCACAATAATTATATGTGACAAGGTAAATCGTGCCAAACGAAACGTCCCCGGATTTATTGATAGATGCATCTATGCTGCAAGATTTCTTAAGTTATTTTCATCAAATAACACCTTGTCATAATTAGCGTTTTTGTTTAGGTATTTTCATATCACAGTGTAGCCTGACTTAGTATTGGTTAGCCTTTGCATTAATTAGTCATTTACAACTAGGGGGCAACTGTTTTAAAGGTTTTTAAGGTTTTATACACGAAAATATCTAAGTTGAAATATTTTATTAATCGTTAAAATATGGATTTTCTGCCATAAAAGCCAAATGCATGTATGTTGTAGATAAAAATTCTGTCTTATTTAGGACACAAAATGTTGATAGTTTAAATTTTACGTCATTAATAGTAAATGCTGTGTATTTAATATTTGTATCATGAATATCCACACTTTACGCTTTCAGTGTTATCAATATTTTGCATTATCTTGTGTGTTCTAAATTCATCCTTTCTCGGTACTACACATTTTGTTGCATGCTTTTAAAACGTCTGTTTGCCACAGATATTTAAATTTAAATAAAATGTGTATCTGATTAGAAATGGAAATGCCATAACCAATAATATACAAACACTGTATATATTCAAAAACTGAGGCTTAAAATGGATACATTTACTATGTATTCTCGCTAAACATTGCATTATAAATTCGATCAATTAAAACTTTTAGTGCGGGATGATAGGGGAAGAATTTTTAGAAGTTGATGGTCCTGATAACCATTCGGAATAAATCATCGGCTTCAATGGAGCTGGGGTGGAAAAAATTTGGATTGAAATCGCGTGTCGCCCTTTCCCCAATTCACATTTCCATAATCAGAGAAAATTGGAAATGATTGTAATGGATGTTGAAAATCCTTATCTACAATTTTTCCTCCCCATTCGTGGAAAACAGTTTCTATAGAAAATCACGTCATATAATATTTTGTCACGCACAGATGTGATGATTATGCCAAATCGTCGAAGCCTGTTTGAATGGCAGCAACTTACACGCAGGGATTTTGAAGAATTTAAACCCGATGCAAAAATTGGTTTTCTGCATCGGCCTGCTCCAATTGTAAAAGATTACAGACGAGATGAGCATTTCCATTAGAGTATGTAATTTTTTTTTACAAATCAACGTCTGATTGAAGCCATTCAGTGGATCATTTTTGCGGTGGCAGTCGTCGGATTTATGCGCGTATTTCGGTATAAAGATATCCTCACATGTCAATACACTGATTGCAAGAAGCTCTCGAAATCCTCGCTTTTTTGCGTGAAATTGCTGAGAAGATAGAAGGTTGAGTTAATGCGAGAAAGCTGCTAGGAGAAATGCCATTGTGCCTAATAGTGTCGACCGATGCAAAACGCTATAATCTATTTTAGATGTTACAGTTTTGGCACCCAGAATTCGTCTTTTTCTTCCCATCTCATTTCAGTATGCATCCAAGTACATGGGCTCAAGTCTGATATTATCGAAACAGCTATATTATACTGTACGCCATATCCTTTCAATCTGAATTTGCGAACAGGCTTGCGCGTATAACGAACGTATTATAAAATCTGTCATTCAATTGATCCGGATCGCTGAATTTGAACCCTCTCATACTTTCGCATTTTATTTTACATTTTTTTCGATATGCTTCGCTTAAGTCACTATTCCACACGATTTACAAGACTCCGGAGATATTTTTGGTATAATAGAAGGATAAAAAGCTTGAATTATGTGATGAAATTCTAAATTATGTTTTGTAATTGTAAGAAATGTTGATCAACGTGGCTTCATAAACCCATTTATGCATGCGGACTTGAAATTTCTCAGTTTCAGTATTTCTATCGGTACACCATTTATTTGGAAATTTGGAACACAGTACCGTATAAGCCTACATGTATATACATTTTTCAACGATAATGATAAATTCACATCTAGATTTATTTGAAACAGCAGAATGTTTCAGAAATTTAAATTCACAAGTTTAAATTTACAAAATCACACAAGCATTAACTTGATGACCTGTAGATCTATACATTATTTGGCAATACAACTATTTAAATTTATCCATTAATTAAACATTGTTTTTCAATCGGCTTTGGGAGACAATTAGTTTAGAAATATTGCTTTGATGAGCAAGCGTTAACGAAACTGATTAATTTGTTAATTTTTTTCTATTTTATTTGATCTAAATATCTTATACACTTTCAACTGCTTTTTGTTATTGACGACAACTTTTTATATTTTTATTACTTACGAGAATTTAATATAATTCTTAACCAATATCTGCAATAGAAGTTTATACTATCGTGCATCCGTTATTTCATTCGTTTGATTTTATTTTGAGGAAAAGTTTAACGAGCGAAATGCAATTTTACGCGGACTTAGTTATCAAAATCGTTGTTAGATTAAGTAAAACAATTTCTCTCACGCAAAGTTTTTTAAATTTATATTACATGTAGAAATATATGTCTTGACCCTCTAAAATGTTTCCAGCTTTGACATTCTGTTTTACGAATTCATACGAACTTATAGTAGAGACATTGATGTACATGTATTTTTTCAAAATTTTGTTTTTGATTACGAAATGCAAAGTCTCACATATCGAAGCACTATTTTAAGTCGACTTCTGACAGACCATAGCTTTCTAATTTGGATAAGAGACAGCATCGTGCCTGGCATATAAATGCAAAAGCCCATGGAGAAGAAAAAGAAAAGAATCGAAAATGACCTTCAAAGAACAAGTCCCGTTTCAATTCTGGTCAACTTCGACGTAGTCTTACCATATTTGAGGGCTCCGAATTGAGTCTGGCAACGGTATTAAACGTTGATTAATGTCGCCTCTAATGAACGCCATTTGATGGAGTAACCATATACGTATCCACATCCCCCATGCAGTCAGTCATTTTATTGCAATTGGCATTCTGTGGCAGCTCAGCGAAATAGTAGTTAATGTCTCCGTATGCTGTGTCAGACGCCACTAATTTAGTACTTAGAGTCTATCTAAATGATGAAATTTATGATTAGCCCCTACCAGGAGATATCAAGCCCCTTCAAGTCATCTATCGCCATAGTTAGACTGTCCCAAACCCCATGCCTTGTCCAGTCCAAAATATCTTAAATGGTTCATGTGACGTAATTTAAGTTGCAAACATGACCCAATTTTTGCCAGGAAAGAGACCAAATATGCCCTCATATTCTCTCTAATTTACAGAGGAAAAATTTTCTGGCATATTTCTCTGCTACATGACGTCAACTACCGGTCAAAATATGACATTTCAAAATAACATTGCGTCAACTTTCAATCAATTTATGACATTTCCACAAAACATGACGATAATAATGTAGCATGGCATCTGTTTTAGGCCATTAAATCATATCAGAAGGTTGTTAAACTCTTTATTATATGCAACTTCCGATGCTCAATTTTGGAGATTTCACGACGGTTTTTTTTCGACTTCATTACATTTTTAAAAACAAACGTGACTTTTTTAAGTTAAAAAAATAACCTAATTGACAGCCAATCCTACTTGGGGAGAAAATTGGCAATTGTAATACTTATTTTAAGCACAAATATATAATTTTTGTATGATGGATATCCTTTTGGATGGGGCATAATTACAATCGTTGTTTTTGTAGTCGGTTTTGATTCGTAGTAGATGCACTTCGTGGATTGCCTTTAAAATCTTTTCATTAGGTTTCACTTAGGTTTCAAGTTCATATACCGCATCTCGTAAACGTCAGTATTTGCCATAAAGAATGCCCTATACATTTGTCCGCCGCCCTCACAACCATTACATTGTTAATAGATCCCTGCATCAATGAAAAAGTTTGATGGCAGGAGCATTATGGACAATGTTTTCTTCCATGCGCTTTGATGGCGTTTAGTGGCATCAGGTTTAGTGACTGGCTGTATAGTGAGTACCCTTAGTGCCAATATCCACTTTGCCATCAATATTGAGTTGCCTAACCGGATTTATGCCACTATATATCGCTCGTTGTCATGGACTCGCCAGTGCCCTGGTAGGTCAGTGGTGGCACTCGGGGGTCTTTCTGTTCAATGGTTTTGTCATGAATGTTGTCGGAAGACATCAATTTTTCGCCAAAATGTTTTGTCGTTAATCGGCTCTACGGCGTCTTACAGCTCGTTTTGATGGCCCCGTTTCGGTGGCAATCATTTGTTATGGTAGTTTTTCACCTGCAATTTTCTGGGGCGCAATTCTATTACAAAGGGGATTAAATGGCCCTTTTTATTGACGGATATATGACTGCATCGTAATCATCTTTCTATTTAGTTTAATTGGTGCCCACCGATCTTGCATCTGAGTTATGATCATGCGTGGTTGAGATCGTAAATTAAAGCGATGTAACTTCCTGTTTATTTATTCTCAAGGTAACGTTTAATGTGAAATAAGCCGTCTATGATGGTTTTGGTTGCATATTAAAATGTGAGCCCTTAACGTAGTTTCCTAATGGGTTTACAACGTTTGTCGCTTAGCAGCCAGCTGCTCCAAAATTAGAAACTTGATTTAAATGTACGCAACGAGTTATTGTGGTAGCTTCAAAGAAAGGATTGGCTCGAATTGGTAATCAACACAACATTAACTTTGTGTATGCCAATTATTGTCATGAACGCATCTTTTGTCAATATTTAGCTTCATAGGATGATAAAGGTGTGCAATTTAGTTACAATAACATTTATAACATATTTTTATATAAAATAGTTTATTAGAAATTACATGAAAAAGAGTTAATGCTATTAACTCTTTTAAGTAATCGTATTCATTTGTCTTTCACAAGTATGCTATTACAGTACATGTTTGCTATTCTCTAAGGTCATTGATTGGAGGCTTAATTATACGGCTGTAATTATGGTAAAATTTTCGCATCGCCCTAGCTTTTTTGTCTTTTTAGACATTCAGAACATTCCATCGCCCTTGACTCTTTGATGACCATTTATTTAAACATAACATTAAATAGGAAATTTACTTAAAAACGTACTGAAATGTGTACGACTATATTTGCTTGACGACAATAGTTCGATACAAACCGGTACAATTTTAGCCTATATGTTTTCAGAAATTTTACAATAAAACGGTACTGTGCTGTATGTTTTTAGTTTTTAACTTTGTTTGGAGACTCGCCTACTTCGTACATGTATCGCATGTACACCTCGTATGTGGAATGAAACTTTTTCATTTTCTTTACGATTGGGCCAAGAAGTTGTGTTGAACGTAGCAAGCGCGGATAGGACACTTGGGGATAGCGTAGAAGCGGTTTTGGGGAAACATATCACGTAATATCAAACGTGTAAAAAGTGTCAGTTCGAATGCTTTACAATATCGATTCTGGGGATGCTTAACTGCATTGGGTTTGACTCGTCAAAGACTGAAATAGATAAGAGCTGGACGTGTTAATGTTTGAAAAAGGGATTAATTCGGGGATTAAGCGCGAAATCCTTCATGTTTGAAATTTTTCAAATACATGAACATGTATGTTCGCATTTAAATAGTATAAAATTTATGTCTTTGAAATTCACCTTCGATGAATTTATCCCATTCAAGGTTAATTATGTAATTTAATCTGGAATCGTCCTTATAGATTTCAGAATATTCTGAAATGCATTTTCATGATCGAATTTATAGCCAGCTATAGGACCTCTATTGAATTTAATAAATATTGAATTGCATTTTCATTGTATGAATTAGTATTAAGTACGTTACTGCCTACACGAAGTTAACAATTAATTTAAGTGTTCATTGTATTTGAGATAATACTGTTCGTATAACCTACCTTAAAATGATACGTCGCATCGAATTATTCTGGCTGAAAGCTTATTCAAATAACATTTTTTGGCTTATTTACGTTGAGTTAACTAGGGAATTTAAACTCATTTTATGTCAATATTCGGTATTTCGCTTCAAATGCACTGTTAGATAGTCGATTTTTGTATGTCAAGACTGTCAGATAACCACTGTTTATTTAATAGAAAAGGGGACTACTGTTTGGGTAAATCTACGTATTGGCTTCAATGATCCTACCGACATTTTTATGTTGGATTAAGAGATTAGGTATCGTTTTTAAGCTCGCATGTTTTCAAGAATAATGTTTTTTTTCCATCTTTAATGCATATATGGCTTCTGTTAATTTAAGGGATTTGCTACGGAAATGTTTCGCCCACCATTTCCTAACGTCTTTCCTTGCATGCATGAGAATGGGGCTTTACTGAATTGTCATTTTACATGCAAAATTCTTGGCTAATATTAGCCACGGGAATTTAATGTCATTCATTTATTGCACATTCTGAGACCCACCTTGTGCGCCCGGGATCTTCATTGCAGCTAGAGACTGATGTTGTGCCAAAAAATTAAAACCGTGCAATGTAAATGTTCATTACATATTCTGATAATGCGAAACGAAGGCTAAATTTCATTATTTTCTTTAGTTTACGATTAATGGCACGCAAATTGCTCTTTTTTATGACAACCTATATAATTTCCGCGACAGCTTTTCTTCACCAATTTCTGCGACTCCTAAGCCTATGCGCAGCAGTTAAACTTTAATTACACTTATAAAAAGGTAATTAGACTCCCGTAAATGTGCGCCGGGAATTTTTTTATTGTCAGAAAAGTTTATAATGCGTTTTAGATATGGCTAAATCGATATAAGAGAACGCGGATCTAGTGGAGATAGTTCTTGAAAGGCTTCATAGTTTCAAAACATAGGTCACGCTTGATTACCCTGAATGTGAAAAAAGGTTTTCAGCAGTAGCAATTACTATTCAGGCATTGCTTAGTGTACAGCGTAACCCTACTGTGAAACTTATGAATAGAAAGAAATTAATATTTTATACATATTTGTACATTTGTTTTCTGGTCCAACCAAGATTTAATGCATTTTTATTCTAAATAAGTTTTACAAACTTATGAGTACCTTTCATCAGATCTTTTTAAGCATGGAAAATGATTTTAATATGAATATTTGAATTTTCAGTAAATGACTAGGTTAACGCAGTTACAAATATAAATGTCATGTACGAGGAGTATCTCTGTAAAATAAAAATAAACATATGACAGTGACATCCTTAATCTTCGTATATATTACATTTTTGTTAAACTTATAAAATTGTATTAGCTATGTTTTTTGTTTGTAATTTGTACCTAACGTATACTGTTGAGGGCACACTGTGATATATATATATAATCGATCATTGCTTGAAATTGTAAAACATATTTTAATTTCTATGTACTATAATGTAAACTTGCTAGTGATGATAAATAATTCAAGCTAAACAACTACCTAAGTACTGTAACGATAATTTAGGGTTCATATAGAGCATATTTTGCAAATGCATGGTGTATATCAGTTGAACTAGTGAGTGTATAAGCTGTACAGATCCAAATTTCTAAATTAGTTTGTTTAAACTTCTTGACAAATGTAAAAGATCCAATTAAGCAATTAAGAACATACTCTGTTATTAATTTAACAGTTGAAAAGGTTTATCGTTCTCATGTTAAATGTATTTATAATGAAAACAAAAGTTGTTTTTGCAATTTTCTTAGAATGGGTTTTTCCGACAAGTACTTTTTGTACTCACCATTGCAATTACTGTTGTCAAATCTTGACGTGTTAGTCTGAACAATTTTCTGATGGCATTGTGGGTAGTGTAGGAAATGTTGACCGCAGAATCGTGTCAAAGTGTGAAATTTAATGACACTCAGTTTGATGACAGATAGCTTGGAGCTGTTCACTCAAGATTAGCCACAAAAACTACTGTCCTTGCCACTCTTTTTTATCATCACCTGCTATCAATAATAGAAGCGCCTTGGCTCAAGTAGTAGTAATTGTTTCCATCTAACTTATTTCATTAATTGGCAAACATCTGTACAAAAAATACAATAGCCAAGTCTAAGAAAAATGCACTGTATATGCATGCTGCAGATACACTGCATAAGGCTCATGCAACCTAAAGTTATCATAAAGTTAACATCTTGAATTTCGAAGTTTTTGTTAATATTTTATTTAATTCATTTCGTCAGACATTGCATCCATTAAATCCCAACTAACCATCAAAGTTAAGTTTTATTTTTTTCAATTTGTTATTACTTTAATGTACTGGACTTCATTGCAAAAGACTGAAGCTTTTTAATGACTTCTGCAAGACCATTTAAATCAGAAAATGGTCTTTGTTGAATTCAGGGTTTCTCGGAAAACTCCGTTTATTTTAAATTCAGATTAACCAGAGTACATTTATACCAAGAACTGCAGTAGGCCTGTTATATTGCCAATTGGCTAAGTGCAGCATAACCTTTTTTCCCGGATTTTCTATAAAGAGCTCCAGCTTCATTTTGTAGAAATGCATTTATACGTCTTCATCAATGAAGCCGAATTTTCCTTTGTGAACTATCTACGTGAAGTTTTTTGTATTGGCTAAGAATTTTTATATAACTTTACAAATACTTGAATATTTATTAAAACTGCTTCCTTTTATATTGCAGACTCAGTTTATTGTAGAAAATAGTTTTTTATGTGTTCTTAAATCTGTTTTAATATTACTGGCTAAAACAAAAAGTCGGAATTGTGCAGTTTTTACTTTAAAGGCCTACAGTTTCTCATCTTAACTTTATTCGCTTGTGACTAGTGTAGCAATTTTATTTTTATGTGCATTTATCGTTGCCATGTTATCTGATAAGATTTTGTTTATCAAATTGTGATTCTGAAATTTTATCACGAAAATATTGCTAATATTGAGGGTGCAGTTTAGGTTTAGAGATCTGTGAAGTTGATAACATTTTAAATCTAAACGAACGCTGCTTAAGGATCTAATCTTATATTAAATTGTAATTGCATAAATTGAGTTCACATGCATAACGACGTTGTGCAACAAGCATATGCGTAACGTTTTTTTCAGGCAATGCACTTAATCAGTATCATTAATTATTTTTCTGCTCACTTGATTTTTATTTTGTTATTGTCAATGAAATTAAGCGCAAATATGCATTGCTTACAGTGAATTGAACTCTGCATGCAATTTTTTTTTCTTAAGCAGCATTGCTTTACCGCCCATGACGAGCGCATACCATTTCCAACAACTGCTGTTTAATAAAGATAAAATTATATGGCAAGTCTTCGTGATTTATGGATATTAAAGAAACAAAATCAATAGCGCTGGTTCATTTCGTTCTTCGAAACTTTCATAAATTGCTTACCCTTGAATTATCCCTGTGTTCGTCGTGATTTCAAGAATTTACTAGGAATGTCAACGCAGATTGCACGCTTCATTATATATGGATTTAGGATTTTCAGTTGGAATTTTGTAGGAAACTATTTTTCCGGATAAGCCACCCAACGCATGAACTTGTCAGAATATTTGTCTTGTCATCGTTTAACTCCCTTCAATCTCAATTAGCCTTTGCAGTTTCGTACGTAACTTGTATTTTTTTTCAGCAATGTATCGATTTGTTATAAACGAAAAAGAAAATTTAATGAAATTTCTTTGAAGAGGAACTTTCGTTTTATTTTCAAAGTCCGTTTTTTCCTTTATGCTGCAAAATCAACAGATAATAATTTTTAATTTCTGAAAATGATCTCTGTTCAGAACTAAGCCATCGTTATTTGTTTCCTGGAATTGACCATTGCCTTCGAGGATTTATCCTAAAGGTGTTAAACGTATATGTATTAACCTTTGGTGGACAAGCACTAATTCATGCTTACCGTGTTTATATCTTTTTAATTCCTTTCTATGTACAAGGGGAAATGGCATTTAACCTCCATTAATTATCTGGAAGATATCTTCGAGTCCCTTGTAAGCTATAATAATATATGAAAGACGAATTATTTGCCTAGGCCTACTAACTTACGTTCTACATAGGCAATAAACTGATTTCCTCCCTATAAACCCTAATTGCTAATACATGGCAATTATGGCGGACCCCTATGTTGAAATGTCCTATTTGCTCAATCTGTAATCCTGAAACGCTGTTTTTATTGGTGAATAATGTCAGAGAAGTCATTTGAGTATCTATCAAATGTTCTGCAAGGGAACACACTAAATTGACAGCCAATGTTCTTCGAATAGTTTCAATAGCCTACACAATACATGTAGTGGCCTTGCCCATATGGTGTTTACCCAATGGACATACAACTTCTAATTACATATTAAGAATGTTGTATTCCTAATTTATCCACATGTGATGCATTTATTTGAAGACATCTACAATATATGCTTGTTTAATATTTCTACTCCCGCAACGTTTTTAAATGGTCTGGGTATGCTTTTTCTAAAATAATGACATTTTTGTTTAAAATATTCTTCAGTTTAGGAATGTTATTACTGGGGTGTGCCATACTTTGGCAAAGACCCAGAGGGAGGGTTAGGGGGACATGTACCCTTTCACAAGTCATTTCATGCCACATGTAGAAAGTAGGAAGTTTCTCGCTTAGAGCGCTTTACATTACCAAATTTTCTTTTATGACATTGAAGGCAAAACTTCCTGATTTGTAATCTAGTTCACAATTTTCGCTAATGGCATTCCTTTAATTCATTTTTGGTTGAAGTTGTCTGTAAAAATCCCAGATTTGTGATCTAGTTTTTCAGAATCCTCACTTACCACGTTTCTTTTCATTTCTAGGAAAATCTTTATATGAAATTCAAAACTAAAATCGCAGATTTGTAACCGCAATCTAGTTTTTTTTAAAAACAAATTAATGTCTACGATGTCCATATGACTGTTGGAAGACCAGATGCGTGTATTTTCATTCAATACTTAAATTTCCAGAAAACAAAAAGTAGTGAGCAGCTTAAACTACTATCTGGTCTTCCAACAGTCATATGGACATCGTAGACATTAATTTGTTTTAAAAAAAAAAACTAGATTGCGGTTACAAATCTGCGATTTTAGTTTTGAATTTCATATAAAGATTTTCCTAGAAATGA
>JAQIXS010004641.1:0-14523 GCA_034700785.1 Rossiulus vilnensis
TGGAAGAGAGGAGTTGAACGGTGGAAGAGAGGAGTTGAACGGTGGAAGAGAGGAGTTGAACGGTGGAAGAGAGGAGTAGAATGGTGGAAGAGGGGAGTAGAATGGTGGAAGAGGGGAGTAGAATGGTGGAAGAGGGGAGTAGAACGGTGGGCGAGAGTAGTAGAACGGTGGGCGAGAGGAGTAGAACGGTGGGCGAGAGGAGTAGAACGGTGGGAGAGAGGAGTAGAACGGTGAAAGAAAGGAGTGGAATGGTGGAAGAGATCAAATAGGTGGTGGAAGGGAGGGATTGGGTGGTGAAATACAGTAGAATGATGAAATAAATAAAATGAGTGTAAAGGAGAATTACGTGATAGAAGGGAGGAATAGACTATTGAAACTAAATATAACAGTGAAATGAAGACAGGGTATGGTGGAATTGAGGAATAGGGTGGTAAAATGTAAATAGGGGAATAGCAATGCACAAGTAGAAAATTGGAATGGGAGAGTAAGAAAATGGAAATGATGTGAAACAGGGCGACTACTAATTTCCGAAAACAAAATTCCCCGATTTTTCCCGACTTTCCAAGGTCCTATCCTTATTTTTCCAAGTTCACAAAAATATAGTTTAATGACTAGCATTAACGATGGCCACAACCGTAACACTTAAAAACAAGAATTCATTATCAGAAACGGTGAACTTGTTATTGGACAAATCAATTTGTGGGCTCAATCTCAAAATTATATTTAAAAAATGCAAAATAAAGCCAAGGTTCCAATTCAACATATCCGCGAGTTTTCCAAATATTCCAGGGTGGCCAGATTAGCAGACACCATGTGGAAGGTGGCGAAACAGAAGAGGATGGTTTAACGAAGCTGTGGTAAAGTAAAACAATCCCAGCAGGGTATGTCGTATGAAGGTGGAATGGAGGAGTAAGAAGGTTGAATTGGAAATAGATTGGTGAAAAGGGAGATTAGTCTAGTGGAATGCATGAGCAGGGTGGTAAAATGGATGAGTAGGGTTGTGAATAGGAGCGAGTAGTATGGTGGAATGAAGGAGGATAGTAAAATGAGGGCGGAGGATGGTGGAAAGAAAAAAGATCGATTTAATGGAAGAGTATGATAGTGGGGCTATTCAGTAGAGAAATGGAATAATGACCTCAGCTGAGAAAGGGACACGACTGTAGGGAGGGGAGATAAAATAAACGGAGACATGAAAACGGAGTGAAGACATGAAAGGTTGCAGAATCGAAGATGATATAAGTGAGGGATAGCGATAAATGAAGGGAGCCAAACCATAACTTACCAAGCGCCAAAAAAAATCAACTTTTCAGGAAAGAAAAACTTTAGTTTTGTAAAGAACATAGATAGAACTGACCTGATTTCGTTTAAACGACAATTTCAAACGTTATACACTTATGACGTTCAATTACAAAAACGAACGAAAAAGTAGTAAAAACGTTGTTTTGTCTAAATTTTAACAAACAGTGTTGACAGTTCAAAACACCATCTTCTATTGTAACATGCAGGGCAGCAGCGCATTAATGCCAATACTTCATTTTGACGTCCAGGTTTTAATACTCACTTCTGAAACATGTTTTTAGGAACACTGACGTGGGTTTTAGGGGTCAAAACAATATTCGTGTCCACCATACCAAGGTTTGCTGACAAGTCTGCCCGAATGAGTTCAAAATAAGGGCAAAAGGAGGTTTATTCGATTATTAGGGGGTTTGATCAAAATTACAATTTTTGAAGGTTTCTGTGATCGTTTTCTGTGATCAGGGGTCGGAATTTCACCCCGAAAACCATCAAGGGCACGACTGAGTAATTTTTGCCGTTTTTCCGCTTGGATATCTGCAGTGTTTAGTGTTCAAATGGCTTTTAGCCCTTACCATCCAATCAAGAAACATTCAGATATTTACTACTGAAAAATTATATTTCACATTAGCATAACAATCTATGGGAGGCAAAGAATTTTCCTCCACAAGGCCAAGAGGTGTTCCGATTGCTTTCTTATTACTGCAGTAGGTGGGGATTAGCCCCTACAATGTCTTCAGCTGAACAGAAAACTTATTTTAGGGGGTCTGGTACTTGATGCCTCATAATTTGGCACTTTTCAAATATTTAGGGTGATGTGGTATGATACCTAGAAGGAGTGCCGCTTACGTTTGAGCAAACGGAATAATTATGCCAAACTTTTTGAACACACTACTCAGCAATGCATTTTAATTAACACATCCCCCTGTTTACAGCGTTGTATATTCCTTCGAAATATCTGTTTAGTTTCGGAGAATTTTCCAGAACATTACAGCTCCGCTGCAGGGCGATATTTGCGTCACTGGCAAGATTAATTCGCCCATTTCTTAATTGAACTTCTTTTAACATCCCGTGTGTAGCTGCACTAACGCGATTACATTTTAAGTTCGAAAAACGCTGGTTTAACCACCCAGATGCAAGTTCTTTGATAACCCCCAGCACCGTTAATGATTCCAATTAATTGCTAGCGAGAAGAAAAGGTAAGTACATTAGGGCCCAGTTAATCATTCGTAATTTAATGAAGTCTGCCGAATTTCTGCTGCGGCTCCCATTATTAATCCAGCGAAACTAATCTCGATGTAAAGTCTGCCATCTCTAATGTGGTTTATAATGCGCCGGAAAGCACCAATGAAAGATAGCTGCAGTGCTGCATGCCACAATTAATGCGCCTAACGACTCCAGATAATATTCACTAATTTCCCTTCACAACTAACAAATTTCTCCCTTTCATTGCCTCACTCTGCCTACTTTCAAAATGCTGCCTATGTTGAGGGGTGCTGATAAAACTCATTTTTATAAAACTCCTATTTGCAATTTGAGGCCGGCTACGTGCGATAACCCCAGTGTCTCTCCATGATGGTTCCAACATGGTGGAAAATATTGTTAACATAATGAATGTTGCTTTTTTGGGTGTGCAACTGAAGGCATTACCAGATGATGCCATGTAACGCTGACATATGCTTTTAAGAATTTAAATTTCTTCAATTTTTTTCTCAAAATCTGTCTGTTTCAAAGAAACCAAAGAATTCAACTTCAACACAGTTCATTGTAAAAGTTCAAATTTATCACAGCTATTAAAATATAACTGAACAGAGGTCTCACATGGTGGGATGTAAGCGTCTACTACAAAGTACCACACATAACCAGCAATGGTGGAACCTACATTCCTACACGAATTTTTTTGAAAAGCACAAAAACTGGTTAGTCTACTTCACTGGCAACCTTGCATTAATTTGTTTTGCATTTAATACTTCTGTCTTAAAAATCAGTAGAACTACTGCATTGAAGTAAAAGGATTAACTCAATATATGACCTTTACCAAGAAAGGACAAAAGCAATTTTACTTCAAATTTAATATTTTTATTATTTTATTTAATTTTCAGAATTTGCTTTTTAATTTTACTTTAAATTTTATACTCTTTTTTTTCAAATTCTGTTTAAACATTTAGTTTTTTCATCTTTCCATTTCTTAAGGAGAGTTGAGTACTGCTCTCTAATGAGTTTCGCAAAGCAGGAAAATCGCTAAAGCAGGAAAAATCATCTGACTTAAGCCCACTCATCACCTTATCACAAATACAACTTGCATAAAAATGCTTTTCGGATACATTAAAATTCGATTAAACAAAAAATTAATTCAACAGTACAATGCAACTGAGTCAATTTCAACGCATTTCTGGCAAGATATGAAGACAGATTAATCGCACATTAAGTCAAAACGACTATCGACATCATGAATAACTCCGCATGTGATCATTCGTGAAAAAAACGTAGAAATAAAAATGTTCTCTCAAGAGTGACAAAAAACTGCAGAAGTTTGACGTCACAATATCCATAGTTTGGCAGTTGCCAAGAGGAATCAGTTTGATCAACTTAAGCTTTCGCTACATTACAACTTTTGCACTAAGTCACTTTAACGACAAGTTTCCGACCAGAAAAATTGTTTTGATTTATTATGCTTTACGACCAAAGAAAAAATCGACCAATCGTACCGCTCGCCCCATGATAAATCACGTGGTTCATAGTCAGAGGGAAGAACGCCATGTCAGCCGAACAAAACTGAACAAAAACTGTCAATGCAGAGCTCATTACAGCCCTGAATTCTTGGAGATCAAGAGTTTAAGCCCATCTTATGCAAAACTGAATCCTCTTGATGTTCGATCACGCGACATCCAATTTGGAGATGACTCACCACATCTTCAGGATGAGTCATCACTACTGCTGGCCCATTGAGCAACAGTGGTGGACTTGATGGCAGACAGTTGCAATGAAAAGTGCAAAATTGATCTCCACATCAGCAACGCCAGACAGACGACCATGCCATTCCATTAAGGAAATTAAGCTCCAAAAATGCAAAAAAATGTTGGCTCCTTAACTGAGGTCATGTAAATTATCCAAACAATCCCAGGCAGTACAAGCATGGCGAAATGGCATGCAGTTTGTTGAAATAGACATGTGCATACAAAAATTCGCCATTGGAGTGTCATTTTTTTAATTTTAAAGAAACATTTAAAGGAAATTAATATTTGGCTAAACTTCAGATGTCTTTTGCACAACAAAATACACTTAAGTTACAGTAAATACCCTGAGCTAGTCGAAGGTAACTTGCATCAGATATTCCAATCTGCCACCCCGAAGCACATTAGACCTGAAACAGCGCATTTTCAATCAAATCCACTCAAATTCGTTCAAATAAATGCAACTGTCAAGAACCCTTCTAAAAAGACATTTACGGAAAATTTAAATAATTGGACACGGTCGCTACTTCAGTATGGGGTGCACGCAGTTAAAAAGTTACTGTAATATCCTTAACTATTAACATTTTTAAAAAAATCAAACCTAACCTGATAGTTTCCTATACTTAATCTCATAACATGTTTCCGTCAAAAAAGTCATCAAGCCATGTGATACGTCCATCTAGATCAGGGTGGTCCAACACGTGGCCCGCGGGCCGCATGCGGCCCGTGAAGTTTTTCTGGCGGCCCGCGACAGTTCGAAAAAAATTGACGAAATATTTTCAAAATAATTCTAAGATATAACTTCCCAACTATTTTTCAGAAAAAAATTGTCGAAAATTCATCATAAACACAGCTTGTCTGGAAGAATTTCAGGAAATAAATATTTCCATGGGTAATTCCTGACAGAAGTTCGCTACCTCCCACAAATCAGTTAAGGCTTGTTGTGGCCCTAGGTTACTACCTGGGTGAACCGTGGATCTTAAATAATGTAACCATGTTTCAAAACATCACATAACTGGCAATGGTGAAATCGACCTTTGCCATTTATTCCACCATCCTTCGCCATTATGCTAAACTTAACTCCTACTGATTTGCAAGTTTTGATATCTGTCTTTGGAGAGATATTTAAGCTTATTGGCGCACGGCGTAATAGTTGAAACTGATACCAACACGTCTCGCCTAACTATTCAAGGTAATTGTGAAACGAATGAATAACTATTGAACTTCAATTTTAGACGTCGCGACGTCTGCAGTTTCATTTCTTGTCTTAATTATGTTGAACAAATAACTATTGTTCAGTTACGTGACTAGAGTAGTTGCCTTTGAAAACCCATATAGTTATATTTCTTGATTCATGCGGTATCAACGTGCATAGCATGATTTTGGCAATGAGGATTATCGTGATTTTCATTATGTGTCCTGTTAATTGATGGAATGACTTGCACTCAAACTTTCGAAAACGTGATCACAAATTATGGATTTTGGTCTACATCGATTACATTTGGAACTTCTTTAAAAATGTCGTTCGTCTACATGTTCCCATTAGCACATTTATAAAATATATTTTGTACATTACATGGTGGCGAGTTTTATTTTTCTTTCCCCACACATGTAACAACAGTGAAAAATGGGTTTCCCAACACTGTTTCTAGTACAGTATTTCTAGTATATTTTAGAAAAAGTCCTATAAACTCAACACGCGTTGAATGGACTTTCGTTACTAAAAGAAAAATGGTCACAGCAGTAACCAATCGGTGTTCCAATACATGACATCCAAACTTTTGTAGTAACAAAATGTGAAACAACAAAACGAGCTGTTTCTTTCGAAACGTGCCAATTCAACAGATCGTTAGTCAAGCGTGCAATCAGCTTATCGTGAAACTAACCAGCCACTAAGTAACGTTTTTGTTGCAACCGTGGAGTTTTCCACTGATTCCTTGCGTCTAGAATTGTGCTCTTTCACACAACAAATGACCAGCCACTAGCAGCAGATGTCGAGCAGAACAGACCTTCACACTCATTATGTCACATGTCCGTTTCACTAACACGTGGTACCGTTGTTGCCAATTTATCTTCGACGCTACGCATCTCAGACGTGACGCCAGGAGCATCAACAAGCCGCTATTCGACGAATTCAGAGAGTCGATAATTTGACGACCCCAAGACTCGTTATGGGCACTTCCGTCTGTCTATACATCACGAAACCATCAAGTGTCCAATCAACAATTTCCTATTAGGTGCAAATCTCAACGTAATGCGATATGACAACGGTAGAAATCACGAAATCGTGCACCTGCCTCTGCATTACACCGAAAGCACGCATGTGACAATGACTTCAGGATGTATGTGACAGGATGTGGTTATGCGGAATCAATGTCAATTATTTTATGGACTTACAACAATAGCGTTTTAACACAATTCAGGCAAAGGTATCAATTTGAAAACAAGTTTTCATTTTGATGTTTTTAATTGGTTTTGAACGGTTGTCAGCATTAGAGCTGTTCTAGTAAATACTCTTGCAATCTTCAAGAACATTCCAGAAATAGATCCGAACCAACAAAAACCAATGACCTTAACGATAATTTTATGGCATTTTAACACATTTTAATTATTGAAAACAAGTTTCTGTTAATAACAATAAATTGTTAATAACAAGTGTTCTGTAAAAGACGATATCTTCCTAAGCATTTCAACTATAGATCTATAGTAACAAACCAAAGACCACAATGTTAATTTTACTATACAAGGCTTGTACAATAAAATTTAACTTTTCAAGGATACTTATTTTATAAACTTAAGAATGGTCTTAACACATTTTAAGCTAAATTATCTATAAAAAAACAAGTTTTTTAAAAATATTTTAATTGGTTTATAAACAGTCGTCAGCATAATAAGACCTGTATGCAAAATAATTTTGGCATAATCTTAAACACTTTAATAATAGAACCAAAGTAACAAAAACCAGTGATCCTAATGTTTTTTTCATTACTTTATAATGCCTAATTATAAAATGATTTGATTTCTAGTACATAAACAATTGCAGCATAACATTCTCTGCAATAAGTATTTGTGATAAAGTTGGTAAACTTACCATCGAAACACGATAACCATCTTAACCAGTTATCCAGAGCGTCAATGTTTATAAGAAGATAAACAGTGTTTAGCTTACCTAAAAAAGAAAATACATTGATCAGAAAATAAACTAAGCATGACAGTGATGTAAAGAGATGTACACATACACACATACACATTTCCAAATGTGTATATTTGTAATAAAAAATATAATCAAGGCCTTATCATTCTAAAGCTGCTGTCACATTTGCACACATCTTTAATTGCGCAATGTTAAAACAGACCGTCCTAATAATTTCATGTTTTAGAACATACAGTCAAGATACATACGGCTTGTCTGAAACCCCTTCATGCAACATTCGAAAGATAGCATTGCAGCTAATGCTTTTAATTATAGTGTTAAACATTGTTGTAACTCATATGCATGGCACATTCAAAACAAAGCATCCTTACTACTACAGAAGTAAATGACGTGGATACCAAAGCAAAGTAAAAGGAATTCAGCCAGATTGGATTGAAATCAATGCCAGAAGAGAATTGATTCCAACTCTAGAAGGCTGCATTATTCCGAAATTGAACCATATCGCATTTCGCAGTTTCAGAGTAGCAAACATCATATTAGATTTCGCTGAAAATGAATATTCTCCTGGTTGGACCCTGTCTGAAAACAGCAGGGGTCACGTGGGGATCCTATTTGCAAGAATGTCATTTGTGCGGAAGCCATATAGGATACCTCATTTCTGATAGAATATTACATTTGCACACTACCTCTACCTCCTTTTCAAGGATCGATCCCAGGCTCAGATAGCTATTGATTATCTTCAACTATGAAATGTATAGGCAACGACAGCGAACTGTACGAGAGCCCCGGTGGAAAACTTCAAGAATGGCCATACACAGGGTTATTTGTGCCATGCCTAGCCATGTACGAATAAGAACATATATGGCCAAATATTGACATTGCCATGCTTGACAACTTTAGGTAAAGCCATGAATGGCTGCAAACATGGCCAAATATAGAATTATCAAGATTTAAAGGGGCACACGCTATTTTAAAAAAATATAGCATTACAGGTATATTTGTGGCTAATTTAGGATTTGACCACAGATGATATAAATGGATTTGCATGATCATACATGTACATGAACGTATATGGTCATTTAGTTCCAATTTGGCCAATTTCTGGTATGCCCATACATGGAATAAATCGTGTCCATATTTCAGCAGTATATAGCGTTTACCATATGCCTGTCTTCGCTATGTATATACATATACATACATACATTTGGACATATATGGCCATATAGGTCTATTTCAGGACATACATACTTTTAATACCCAGGAGTGGAGAAGACAGCAGTTGGGAGTTAAGAGCTGCGTTCACATCCGGTTATCTTGAGCAAAGTGGGTTCCTCACTAATACATTTACTCAATATGCATGTACATGTATCAGACCTCCATTAATTTAACGGAATACACGCTTTTCGAAGACCTTTATGATAGAATTTGTTATGTGCCACATTTACGTATTTTTATTTAGAATTTTCGTCAACCTCTTCAGGGCAGTTAAGGTGATTCACTTGCGTGTAACCATGCGCATTAATGCAAGATTAATGTCAGAAGTCAGCGAAACATGGAGCACTCAATATTAACACGACATACCCCAGATTTTAAAGTTAGCCCTGAAATTTGGATTTTTCACAAGCAGCCATCAGCCATAGCAAGCTGTCACCCATAATCCAACGCTTGTTTAGTTTCAGATTTCTTCGGATAGGCTGCCATGTCAAGCATTCATGATGTGGTCGAACTAAGAAATCATTTATTCTGGAAAGCTGCGCTGGGGTAATAGTTGTATCAGCTTGCTTCGAAGCTGCCATTTCTGGCATTACAGCTTTTAGAACTTCAGCAAATAAACGCCAGCATTTGATCGATACAAGAATTGAGATCCGCCATGAAGATTTCATCATGTTACCAAAACAGCGCGAACTTGCCTAATAGAAGGAGTGGATATGCTAATAGACTTTAGTAATTAAGTACTGCCACCGCAGGGCATATTAAGTGGGATTAAGTCCATCAGCAAAATTAAATTGTTTACTTTCCAAACGGGGCTCAGCATAAAAACTATTTCTAATAGCATTACACTGGGCTAAATTGCAGGGCATGTCGAATTGAAATGCAAACTAACGTGAATATATTTGCGAAGATCCAATTTGATGGACAAATTTACAGCAAGGACTTATTTTACGAAGTAGAAAATAAGCTCTTAGTAGTAATACAGTATATTAAAGCTGCTGAACGCAGAACAATTTAACAGTATGGATGATAGTTTGCCTCATAATGCATTTTAAGTATATATTGTAAACTCATACCAAACGTTTTAATTGAAAGTTGTTTCGACAGATAAGCATTAATCTACTGCTATCCATGCACATACATAAGCCCACATAAAACCTGGATTCATGTTTATTCTAGTTGTAAGTAGTACTTAATGATGCAAAGTGAATATTTTCATTACAATTATAGAAGCGTTTTATGTGAACACTGCAATACAATATTGTTTTATAGGTGTACAAAAAAGTGCAATAGGTATACAAAAACGTATTAGTTATGTGGTGTTTTGGAAAGGTGCGATTAAGGAATTTATGGATTCCTACAAATTCAGAAAAGCACACACAAGCAGTATATTCCAATTTAAACATCATATAATTTAGCAATACCTCCGATTTGGTAAATTCACCATAAATATAAGCAACAAGCATTTACATTGCATAAAACAGCATTTCCCAACATACTGTACGTGTAATTAGCCAAGGTTCGCATGTTTTCAGGTGTCAGAATAATGTAATTATTCTTGATATAACGAGCGTAAATAATCGACAACCCTTGTAAATTCACCGTTCAACGCGATATGAACAGTATTTCTCCTTTTTCCATAGTGAAATAGAATAATTTTGTTTGACAACCTATCTCAAAAATTAAGCTACAATCAAAAACACAAAATTCATGAATATATATCGGAGTTATAAGTTATAAATCGGATAAGGAAATCTAGACTAAAGTAAATGATTTAAATTTTCAAAAATGTCACCGATTAACGACATGAGTCACACATTAACATACAGGCTAAAATCTATGATTTGGGAATTTTCAGTAATATGGTTTACAAACCATCTTAACTGCTTCTGTAATTCCATAAAATGAATGTATATAAAACGAAAGGCTGGGAGTGGAAATAATCAGCGGCTACCTTCACCCTTTCCCTTGCAGGGAGAACATGTGTGGGTGGTGCGTGCAGTTACAGCATTCATGTTTAGTACAATAGGTAATGAGAAAAAATCAGTAAAAGGGATACAAAGCATTGTTAATATTCCCAATGCTTTCTCATTGTATGTTTACTGCCGATCTAGTTACAAGCCCAAGTTAGGAACTCGTATTTTAATGCAACGCAAAGCCCGAATTCCGCTATTTCACCATTAACATTCTTTGAAAAATACTAGCAGAATAATTTTAAAGTTTTTGCTAAATGCATTTATTCAATGTTGAGTGATAAATGCATGCTGTGCACAGCAAGAAAAGGGCACCGTATAAACATGATTCAAGGATACACTCCTGGCATGAGAACTGATAATTTTACAAGCTCTCTTAAGGAAAATGTATTACATGTAATATAATCAAGCATAAAAGATTAGTACATTCAAAAAACATAAATGCGAAGATAAAGAAACCCATTCCTATTTTTTTAAAGATAATAAGTTGTTGTTCAACTTCGTATTAGTCGATATGATATTCTTAAAAACAGCGTTTTTCACCTGACATGACAAGCACACGCCCCATGTGTAAACGTTACCCAAATGCAAAAGAAATGCATTTAGATTGAGACAATAATTCATTTCAATGCATTTTCAAATCTATTTAGTAAACCATTCAACAATGTAATAATTTAAAATGCATTTCTTTTTCATATGGGTAGGTTTATACCCCGGTTGAAATTCTTATCTATGACATGTAATGCGCAAATAATAGAGGATACTGTATTAGAAATACAAATAGAAAAATTACGATTTGACTTGTTTGCAGGTTTACTTAAACAAATTCAGGAATTCTTCCTTGGGACCATGTTTAGGGTAGCAACCATTTTGTCAAGCACAGTGAAGAGCCCAATAATTGATTAAACCCAAAAATGCAAGTGTACGCACTTACACTGCATACCATATCTTTGTCTCTGTGGTATTTTATTTTTTGACATACAATGCTTAAAAACAACCCATACTTCTAAAACCACTAAATACCTTCACCCAAACCTACACTCAGCCACTTGTCAACTGAAAAATTCAAATTTTTTTGGACACCTTGGCAGTCGAATTTTTTAAGTTATAAACTGCTTGGCAGATCATCCTTACGAAATCCACCCAGTCCTATCTGGCAAGATACCGAGGGAAAGCTTGGCCAATCACAGGCCTGGTTCAGGAAAGCCTTTTTAGAGATGCGATATGCGACGCTCGATCCAGGATCCAAACCCAGTCCTCGCTCCTGATGCGCAAAAATGACTTTTCCATTCCTTTTTTACAGAACAATTTGCTAAGTTGCGTGCGCGTAACTCTTCCAGAAACAGGGCCTCGCGAGAGATTTGTCCTCCAAAAAAACCCCATCCAAGGTGAATCGACGGCAATTCAAAACTGAGACGTTGGCCTGAAGTGCAATTGCCGAAGAAAACCATCAATCGCGTGTCAGCCAGTGTCATGAACAAAATCCATTCGAGTGCTTGATAGATGGCAACAATTTAGGAAATTGCTCCCCTCTTGTAAATCACCCCACATAATGGCAGATATAATATGACATTGCCTTGCAGGCTCTTCTTCGCGAGACCACATATTTATTTAGACAAGGCAATATTGTCAAGTAATATTAACTGAAATGAAACTTTCAATTACCCGGAGAGACAAGTATGATACGGAACTTTCAATTACTCCCAGATACAAGTAGGGCTGATAAATCTGCTCCGTACCCCCTTACAACACGCAATTGAGAAACCAGACCTCATTACATACCCACGTGATGTTGGAAAATATTTCAAAATATATAAGGATAATAGGTGACAAAATCTTCCACAAATATACCCATTACTATGCCAGAAAAATTAAAAGGAATTGGAATTTTTTATCACCGATGGGTTCCTGGAAAATTTGGCTGAAACTCCAAATGCTGTGAAACGAATCGTGTTTTTACATACGAAGCTATATCATGTCAATTACATTGGATAAATCACGTGAAAATCACTCAAGTAGTTGACTCAAAATATACCAATTTAAAGTTTATTTAATATCAAACTAATATTTCATCACAGTAAAAAATGCCTGTCGCTGTGTGCTTTAAGATTTGCGTCGCTTAAGAACATTGTCAAAAATAAATGTTTACAGGGTCCAAATTTATTTCACTTCAGCTTACGGATTCTTAGAATACGAGTAGTTGTACATTTCTACGAAGACATAATTCACCTTACTAGCCTTCCGCTGGGAATTCCGTCAAAGCTATTTTTTATGATAACTGCACCTTAACACTTTCTGAAAATTGAAAATGTCAATCACCACACGAGATCAGAATATCCCAGTGTTTTTTGTTTTTTCGTAGAAAGTCTTTGTATCTTACTAGTTATCGTAAGTAATATCCAAGCCAAATATGCATTCACTCCAAAGGTGATAGATCAAATTATTTGAAATGCATGCGAAAATAAGATTACCATCCGACAATACTGTGATCTAGATTTTACTTTCTGTTATTGTTGCAAAATCATTTAAGGTGTTAGTATTTAAATTTAGTAAGTATGAGATGCATCGTAAATTCCACTATGAAGTTAAAACATTCAACTTATTATTTAAAATGAGTATAAACACGACAGCCATCTTAAATGAAAAGGAAATTTTACTTAAATATTTACTTCTGTTATTGTTTCAAAATCAATTAAGTTGGCAGTATTTAAATTTGTTATGTATGAGATGCAACATTTCCATGTATGCAACAAAGCTGAACTTCATTAAGATTTTGTTGTACTATTGCAAGAATTTGATGGATCTTTTAATGACTAGGTTTAGCACTATAAAGATTTACACATTCTGTATATACAGTCAGCAAAAATGTATTTGCACGCCCTAAAACGTTTCTACTTTTGCTAAATAAAATAAGTATTCTTGTTAAAAAACCTTTTTGCCAAGTAATTTTAATGCATTTACATGTATTTGCAAATATTAAAAAACCTGAAAAAAATAAACAAAATATTTTTTTAAAAAAGATGTGTCAAAATACTATGCAAAAACGTATTTACACACTTTCCAAGCTTCAAGTAAAATCTGAAAAAACAACACCTCAACATAAATTAAAATTTGGTATGGAGTCTTTTAGCTTAAATAATTATTTCATGGTTTCGAGGCATTGATTCCACCAACTTTTTTGTGATGTCGCTGCCAAATCTGTGCCATGTTTCTTGGAGCAGTTGCCTTAAGTGATTTTTACTTAAAAGTTAAATTCTAATTCCTTTCTCCAAATGACTCCACGAGTTTTCCACAATATACTCAATTATGACACAATACATCAATATACACCAAAACTGTCAATATACTCCCTAGTTTATAAATTTCTGATGTCCCTGAAATTGACGTGGAACATAAAAGCGCACACTTTTTGCATAATCAATACTCATTATTGTATAGGAAAACTAATAAAATAACCATGCTTTAAGTAGAACTAGAATAAGGCTTGATAATGATGAAAATGACCAATAGTACGGATCCAAATGTGCTCGGAGTTGCATAAGTGGGTTGATATGAAAGTTTCAACCACCTCGGTGATCACGTTTAAAGAATTCCCTCCACTAAATTACAATTACCTGATAAGGTAAATTTTCAAAGAGCTCCATGCTTTGAGTCTCCCGTCTTGATCGCAAGGTTTCCCATTGTAGATCCTTGATCATTTGGGTGACACTCTCGTCTCGCTGGTATTTACCAGTTACAAATCTTGCAGATCTATGCTGCACCATTTCTAACTCCTGCTTTCAACCATCCCAATAAGAATTCCAAATTGGGAAGCAGTACACGACTAGAAGGCGGACTATCGACAAATATCCTGTTTCTTAAACTTTTTGAGGACAATTTCGAAAAATTCTTTGTACAAATCTAAGGCGTTGGTTTGCCACACCAGTAATTTTACTGA
>JAQIXS010004642.1:0-14521 GCA_034700785.1 Rossiulus vilnensis
GATTATACCGATATCAGTATAGAGTCATTCTGACTTCCCTGGCCATGGTTTTGCTTATGTACTGCTTTTTGCAACTGCTGATATTATTATGCTTAGTGATATCAGTATAATAGTGGTGTTTGGGACTACTAATATCAGTATGTCAGTGATATCACTACGTTTTTTTGATATTATCGGTGTATGACGAGTATATTTGTACTAATATCTACTGTGCTGATATCAGTATACTTAGTGATATCAGAATTGCGGTGGTTTTTTTGGGACAACTAATATCAGTATGTGATCAGAATAGTTGTAGTTTGCACTGATCTCATCTGTTCTGATCATTCTGATCTTTACATTCGGCGATAAGTTCCTCATCGAAATTTTTGCGTTAAGATTTCGAGCGTGAATAGTTAAGATAATGATTGCTATTTTTTTATCTTCTGGGGAAATAAAATAGACTCTGTTGTTTTTGCTCGCTTTGGGATGTATTTTCGTGTAGTGTAATGAACTTTGTGTCGCATCTCATTTCCAAACCATCTCCTTACATAATCCAGTCCTGAGCCTGTTTGCCGACGAAATGGCCTAAGTGGCTGCTCCACTATTCCCAAAATCCATAAAAGTGGGCCCCCGGCACTAAGGTGGAGGAGGACACGATGGCATGCAGATAAAAGAGGCAAATAAAACGTATAAATTTGCACGAAAGCAAAAACTCGACCAGATCTCACTGCCATCTTGAGTTAGCTCTTGGATAAAAGAGTAAAGACTCCTCACTTTTTGACTTGGGCCAATCTCAGGCGAAATAACGTTTCAAAAATAGGAGGAAAATGGGCCTCTGTTTCCAGAATAAGACCCATTTTTTTCCGGTATATTTTTTTTTTTCTTGTACCGTTATTTTCGTTTTATAGTGAAGAGATTTAGGGATCTGGTTGGATCAGCCGAAAACTGTCCTTTTCCACGAAACTAGGACCTCCAGCAACGTTAAGCAGGCAACTTGAATCTCATCTTTGGATTATTACTCGCCCCCCTTAAATGGCAGCCCAATTTGATTTATGACCCTTGCGTATGGATTATTACGCATAATGGAGGGCATAACCATTTCGCCAAAAAAAAAAATGCATACTGTATCTAGATTTGAGTTTCATTTCTATATCAAAATGCCTCTTTCGTGATAATTGTACAGAAATGTAAAACGGTGAAATAACACGAGTAACAAATGCCTCACGTTAGAGAAAAATACGAAGTTTGCGAAATTTGGAAAAATGAAAAAAAGTATACAGGACATACATGTATGTATACATGGACATGGACATGTACGGTCAAATCAGAAATTCACCAAAAATGATAATTGTACAGAAATGAAAACAATGAAATAACACATGGCCAGAGAAAAATGCGAAGTTTGTAAAATTTGAAGAAAAAAAATTTACAATTGGGAAAAAAATTGATAAATGCTTATGTAGACTGTTTCAAATGTTTTCATATGACTTATTCCATATACATGTACGGTTAAATCAGAAATTCACCAAAAATGTACATGAGTATCCTTGGATTCTCAGAGGATATTCAGAGTAATATGACTTATTTGCCTATTTACTGTTTTCGTATGATGTACGATTAATTCTAATTCAAATTTTGATTTAAAATGCAAAGTAGTCGCCTTTTGAGCATGTAATTAATCGGCGTGATAAATTGATGTTGTCAAAAAAACTAGAAATCTGATGTAAACTTATCAATAACACGTGTTTGGAAGAAAAGTATGTGCCTGTTGTAAAACGTTGACAATATTTATGTTGATTAAGTCATTGTTATAATAAGTGCACAATATGCCCCCGCGTTGGTGTAAAGATCGGTATAATCAATACTGTAGATATCAGTACAAATATACTGATAATTGTAAAAAACGTTGTGATAGCACTGACCCGTACTGTATGATATCAATAGTTCCTAAAATCACTATAATGCTGATATCAGTATTCCCAAAAACTTGCATATAGTTATATCAGTATAGAATATACTGATATTACTAATGTTATACTGATATTAGCATAGAATCTTACTGATATAAGTATAAAATCATACTGATACTAGTAGGGAATCGCATACCGATCTTTTCTTAAGGGCGGATTTTGAATTTCAAATTTTATGTTAATGTCCAAGGAATTTCGGGAAAAAAAATTGCACCGTATAATTTGGACGATTGAAATGTCGGGTGCTTAGACAGTTTTTGTTACCCATATCAATCACGCTTTATGTGTGGGTACCTATCATGCTCGATGTATTACACGGATTTGGTGCTGTTTGCGTGCAGTTAATGGCGTCATGCCAATACTTTCATTATTGATGAATTGTGGAGGATAAACACGAGTACAGGTATTAATGCATTATTCTGCAATGTGCGTAGGATTTTACCACAAAAAAGCAAGGCTTTATTTACAAAAAACGCATAATAGTTAATGTTATTGCGGATATTTTATTGAAAATTGTCAAGTGAGAAAGTTATGGCGATAATTCTGCTAAAGTTGTTGATAAATAGAACATAACTTAGATTTTTGTGTCAAATTCGTATCTTATTTCGTTTATTTAATACCAAAACGTATTGTTTCAAGGAAGTAAGTTTTATTTAGACAACGAATAATGTTAAACAACGAATTAGTTTTAAATATCAAACGTTTTGTTGTCAAAACACTGTCCTCTCTATTGGAAAGATCTGTGTAATCAGTGTAGTAGATATCAGTACATATATACTGATCATGTATTGATATAAGTAAGAAATGTATAACTATCACTGACCATACTGTTATTAATAGTCTCAAAATCCACTGCAATGCTGATATCACTAAACCAATATAAATATAGTGATATCAGTATAGAATCATACTAATATTAGTATAACATCATATTGATATTGATTAGACTGATATTTTCTACAAATATAATTGTTGGTGGTCAAGTACTTAAACGTTTGCCCAAGAAATCTCGTAATTTTCATAAACCCGACCTGACCAAGACTAAACTGTGATAAACACGGTTTAAAATTTTCGTAATATATATAATAAATTCATAATAAACATGGTAAGATCTAAGACTTATTTAAATTACAAGATGCTCAACTACAACTGTATATCAAAACACGGCTTATAGATCCGAGTTAATGAAATTCTCAACTTCCCTGACTTATCCAGGCCTCGTTTTTTTAAATTCATGTACATTTGAACGCTGGCAGTTTAACCGTTGAAAAGTCCGACATTTGCATGAAAATTTAAAATTTTTCAAAATTTTCTAGGCTGCTTATACTTCCCTGACAATCTGATGTACCCGACTATTACATTTTATTAAAATTATAGGCAACCACTTGTTGCCTGGAGGTGCACCTCCGATTAATTCAACGAATTCATACAGTTATCATCAAACTCCAGAGCTTTCATGTTTTATTCAAAGAAAATCCCACTTATTCGGACATACTTTGTGGACGCCCTGTATTCCAGCAGCGCCTGACGGACTGCATAAGTAATTGCGTCAGGATTTTCATTAAAACTTTCGACGGTCAAAAATATTCTGACCACCGAGATGGCCTTCCTAATGAGATTCAAAGATTCAATGGTTTTTCATTCGTATGTGCGTTGAATTTCTCGAAAAATTTTGCAAAGGGGAGAGAGACCCATTTTTTATTTTATTTCTTCTTTCTCTTTTCAAACTTTTTCTCCACCTTTACCCGACTTTTCTGTTGTGAGGCCAGCCTCCGAACACGATATTACATTTTTTTATATATATATATATATATCTCGAATCTCAAATCAATTTCGCAGCAAATGTTACTCGATGCCCAAGCGGTGGTTCCGACCAATTGTAAAACAGATGTTGAATTCAGTCCCTCTTCTTTCGCATTATCCATGCCCGTGTACCTTATACCTCCTAGATGGGTTTTTCCAGCGGATATTATTTGATTTATTCCCTCATATTCGTGCCCATTTTCGGTATAATAACACCGCCGACACCAGGACCCCCCCAAACCACCCCCGTCACGTGACCTTCCGGGCCTCATATCGCAACGAATTCATCCCTATGCATGCGAGAAGGAATGGCAAACATATAATCCTTTTCATCTTTTTCCTGTTTATATTGATATAAAAGTTCGATGTGATTAGGTTAATGTAAAATCCGACCGACAGAAATGGAGAAGGAGGCAATTGCAAAAAAAAAATACCGAAAAAACAAACATGAATGGTAAACCAAAAGAATATATACGGTGACATTCTGATGCACTCTGATTGATACGGTTTTTTTCTCTCTCTCTCCTGAACTTGAAGGAAGAAATCAAAAAAACCAAAACCGGCATAATTTACCATAAAAAGCTTCATCTGTGGCCGATACGCATTAAGGTTAATACTAAATTGGTCGCCAATCTTGATAGGTTTTTTTTCTTGAATATTTTCTGAAATATTCAGGGAAGCGCTGACATTTGTTGATCTTGGGACGAATGTCTCGAATGGAAAATTTCAATTTGAAATAAATTAATAATTCAACAAATTGGAAGAAAAAAAAGACATCGAAAATAAATATGAAACCTGGAGAATTTCAAAGGGTGCGCCCTATCAGCCGGGGAAATCTGAAAATATATCTACGAGAATATGGACCTATCCAAAAAAATAAGGAAATGAGCATGAAAACAGATACGGTCGCCAAGAAAACATGTTGGTGACATATTGTGTATGCATTAAATCTCATGTTTGTAAATTGGTGGTTGATCACGTGACCGAACGCAGCGCCCCCTGGCTGGGAACAAGTACGAAAACTTATGTTTGTTAGAAAGAGCTGACGAAAAATCCTTTAAGAAACGTGAAATCAGTTCAACCATGTTGTGGACTGTTTTTGGGATTATGTTAAAATGTATTTCTTCATAATTCAAAGACATTTAGTCCTTAAAATTCATAAGTTTAAGGACTTTTTTACTGCAGTTCATGCACACGGTATTGAACCCGGATGAAAATCTTAAATGTGGCGATACATGGTGTCATATATGTCATAATAATGGTCACATACATGTATAATCTGTATATGGCTTTACAAGATAAAGCCTTATGCATGTATGGTTTCATACACTTTTAATCAGGGAGACACTCATCGAAATAGTTAGTTTCCATTCAACAATATATGTGTATTTATGAATACGTATGGCCATATATGGCCATATAGAGAATTCCTACAAATTCTTAGTAGCTTTCTGCATTTAATTTAATGCATTGAAACTACCTGTTACACCCACATTGTTAAACAATTAGATTTAAAAACATATTAATTTCAAAATTGTAATTTATTTGTAAACCAAATTTGAGAAAAATAATGAAATTGAAGTTCATAAAAGCACATACCAGCATTGCACTACAATCTAAAGATCATCACTTTGTATTACCTTAGATTTCATACCAACGGAGTCAACATTTATAATAAAAAACATTTTAAAACATGTTAAAATCAGCTTTTGAATAAACTTTGACATATGTGAGCTTTTTATTGACAAGTTTTAGATATGGGTATGCAGGGCATCATTTATGGAAAAGTTCATGTTTCGTATGATGCACAAGATTCCTATGTTACCAGATATCCATGTGTATAAATATAATCCTTTGTTTAGAAAACCTCCGTGATGAAAATGTAAAATACAGTAACTAAGGGCATAACGTTTACTATTTCAATTATAATAATAGACAGCAAACGTTTTTCTTGAACAAATTTAGCCAACAAATTCCATATCTGATTTCAATATGATATTCCTCACTGAAGAGAAAATATCTAAAACGCAATAACGATATATTAAATTTCTTCAGCATGTGAGCTCGAACTAAGGTTTTTTTTTCTGTGGGCATTTTTTACGCATCTTAAAAATGATTAAAGGGTTGACATTTGGCCGGTTTCATATGTCATCGTTTCAATTTTCTCGTGGGATGCTATTAAATCTTTGGGGGTGAACAGTTTATATTAAATGTCCAAACACGCCCAGTAACGTGTCATTACACTTAACATATTAATGTACACATTCAAGGCTAATTTAATAATTTATGTACGAGATGACTTGGGGCATGAACATATGCCACAAGATTTCTCCCCTTACAGTTAGGGTTACTTAAGAGTTAGTGTAGCACCGAACATTGGATACTCCAGACATCCATTTACAATACAAGTTAATTTTTTAAGTATACAAATATAATCTCGTATTTTCTCGCAAAGATCCTATTTCTGGTTTTAGAAAAAATATTGCATTGATTAAAGTGGGAATGTTGTGGAAATTAAAGATCAAGTTTCATTTGCGTGGAACCGAATATGCAGTGCGTTATTTGAACGTCTCAAGTTACATTGATTAAAATATTTATATTGATGCTAGTTATAAGATATACGGCCATACCGAAACTACGTAAACAGCCTGATAATTAGATATGATCAATTGTTAAAGAAAAACATTTTTATTTAAATATCTGTGGTTTCCTGGCATGAAATATGGGATTATAATGAGGTTAACCAGATGTGGAAATATATAGGGTAATGAAGTATATATATTTATTGTGTTGAAATGTTTTTTAAAACATGAACTAACTATAAAAATGTCATAAATATCATAAGTGTTATTGGACTTAACAGATGTTAAATTAAACTAAACTGACGCGATCTGAATGTTGAAAAATAAACACATGCTCTGGATTTATATTTCGTTATGATGTAGGCTGCATTTATGCTAATTTGCCTTTTGCTTTCTCAACGTAAATCATTAATGTTAAACTGGAAAAAAAACTTTAAAAAAATCTAAAAAAGTTATTTTTGTTCTGCATTTGAAATGACGTTTGTGACGGAAGTTGTAATTAGCTGAAAGTTGGAGCAGATGCGACGATGAATATTCATCAAATATTTTAAAAAAGGTCGTTGAATCCAGCTAAACTAAATATAAAAGAAACTGAAAAAAATAAAAAATGAAACTAATTCATAACGGTTGGTTAGGCCGAATTTTTCTTTCACAATTTCAGACAGCTCGTTAATGATGATAAGCTTTGCCACGCAAATACCCACTTTATCTTCGGATTTTGTTATGAATTAAAGCGCGAAGTGAACCCGCCATATGTCGAAAGAAAATTTAAAAAAGTCAAACTGAAAAATCAGGCTTAAAATGTACTGACGTTAAATTACAGAGTGCCCAAAACTATTCTTACTTAATAAGGTTTTCCTGGAGAAAAGATCAGTATGTTATTCCTGACTAATATCAGTATGGTTCTATACTGATATCACTACATATATACACACTGGTTTTTGGGACTGGTGATATCAGTGTGATTCTATACTGATATAACTATACATTTACTTGTTTTTGGGGATACTAATATCAGTATGGTTGGTGATATTACTGCATTTTTATGAATATCAGTTTATGGTTAGTGATATTACTGCATTTTTATGAATATCAGTTTATGATCAGCATATCTGTACTGATTATACTGATCTTTTCACTGATATTATATACTGATATCAGTATAACCTTATTTTTTAAGAGCCAAATGTTTTTTGTAGAAATTTTATGCTGTTATCAGCATGGTTTTATACTGATGTCACAATATATATACATTTTTTGGGACTACTAATATCAGTATGGTAGTTAATAACAGTATATGATCAGTATATCTGTATTGATTATACTGATCTTTCCACCAGCCCTGAAAAAAAGATTCTATACTGATATCAGTATAACCTTGGTTTTAATGGGCCAAATGTTTTTTGTCGAAATTTTATACTGTTATCAGCATGGTTTTATACTCACATCACAATAGCGATATGTGACTGGTTTTTGGGACTACTAATATCAGTATGGTTAGTGAAATCACTACATTTATTTTGCTAATATCAGTAAATGATCAGTATATTAGTACTGATAACTACCGCACTGATTATACTGATCTTTCCACCAAGGTTAAGACGATTTTTGGGACACCCTATATATGATTAAATATTTTACCATTTTAAGATTGTTTTTCTTTCGTAACAATCATTGCAGTACTTATTTCTAAGAAGCATTTGTAGCTATTGTTAGCTTCTTAAGAATAGAAGATTAGTAATCTTCCCAAAATTTTCCTAGTATCGAGTATCAACCATCATTACGTTGCTTGTTGATTTTAAAACTTGATATGCATGATATATTTATGCTGATTTTGAGAAGTGGATCACGTAGTGCACATAACACTTTAGAAACAACTGACGTTGTATACGCAAAACTTAATAATAACATCACTAACACGTTGAATTTAACAGGATGAGCTTCTCGTTTTTTTAAAATTAATTCTGGCTAAATTATTTACGCGGTTTTTAGTACTTTTTCGCCAAGGTGTCTAGACTTAATAAAAGTTAGTAATTTGAAGCGTAAATCTCGATGCAGTTTAATATTTGCGCATTCTATCTCACTAGAAGGTAAATTAACAATTTCATTTTGATATATGGCTTCTTTTGACACCGAAGTCTTAACTGGAATTTCAAAAGCAGCTCCATCACGAACGGTGATGTTAACGTTTGATCGTTCGTTGCAAATTTAAACTTTAGGCTGGAATTTATAACCTGCACTTTGTTTAATTTAGTGAACACTGACATAAATCAGTTAGTTTTTACTAAGAAATTGCTAGAATTAAGTTCACTTAAGGGCGTTGTGGAAGTAAAAATGTCAACACTCCTAAAACCTTTCGCAGGGTTTCCACTGACCTGTAGAACCTGAATTGTCAGGTAAGCAGGAACAACTGAAAAAGTTAGGTAAACATGAACTTTTCATGAAAATGTCAGGAAAATTTTCATTAGCTTTATCAGCTGTTTTAGGAGCAAATAGTTAATCCAAAAAGCTACATGTATGCCCTGGGAGAAAATATCAGTATGTGAATCTCTACTGATATCAGTATGGTTCTTTTCTGATATCACTATATACACATGTATATATACTGATTTTTGGGAGGTGGACTACCAGGGAGATAGGATCAGTCTGTGATTCTCTGCTGATGTCAGTATGATTTTAATACTAATACCAGCATGATACTATACTAATGTCATTGTAACCTTACTGATATCAGCATGATTCATACTAATATCACTATATACATAAGTATGCTCAGTGATCTCAGTATTATAGTGGTTTTTGGGACTACTAATATCAGTATGCTTAGTGATATCAGTATTACAGTGGTTTTTGGCACTACTGATATCAGTATGCTTTGTAATATTGCTATAAGTGTTTTGGGACTACTAATATCAGTATTGTTAGTGATATCACTGATATCACTACATTTATTTACTAATATTAGTATGTGTTCAGTATATTTGCACTAATATCTACTGTACTAAATTATACTGATCTTTTCACTAGGGTGGACAGTTGTAAAGTGAATTTCTTATGGAAACGCCCAAGTAGATTTGCTTGTTGAGCATTTACAATTCAATTTAATACAATTCATATTTCGTTACGGGATAAATCATTAAAGCAATTCAAACGATTTTACAAAGAGCATTTGAAGCTTTCTACTTTTGGTAGTATTAAATAAAGATATCATTAATTAGTAGATTGTAAAATAGTAAATTATTAAATTTCCATTTTATTCCATAAAATGTTTTAATCAAATTATGAACAATTTTTGCAAAAACCTAAAGAGGACAGGACATTTTTGAATTTAATTACTGTGGACACCCTGTTGCAATATTTTACACTCTAATACTGCAATTTAAAATAACGCTCATTTTAAATTTGAACAAATATTGTTTTGGTTTTAATTAATATTAAGCTAGAAGTCATTTATTGGGCATTATAATTGAAAACTTGTATTTGTCTACAAATACGTTAAACCGTGACTTAAAACAGCGTTAAACATATAACCTCGATTATCTGTAAGCATAAACTCTACATAAACTGCGTTTTCCAGTTGCAAATCATTTATTTCAGGATTTGGCTTTTAAATGGAATCAGTTGATCAATTATCATTTCATCATTCTGGTTGTGATTGTTGAGAGGCATGCTGCGAGACTAGCAATCTTTTTATTGGATGAAAACAACAAAAAATATGTATTTTTTTCTTCAAAAATCAATGAAGATTATAGGTAAACGAGCACTTTCATCAACATTGAAATAACCAAGCAAAAAATAAATGCTTACATGGATTTCTAGAAAGGAGGTTTAGATCAATGCATTTTGCATACTGCAAAAAATAAGTTCAACCGTCTTCTACTTTAATGGTGGAAATACAATAGTTCACATACATGCATATGCACCTAGATTTCTTCTAAAATTGCAAAATTCAGTTAAAATGCGGTAAACTAATAAGAATATAGAATAGAAGTAAGTGTATGTTGAATTATAACCCACATTTTCTATTTGCAAAAATAAACCCTGCATACAGTACAACCTATTATTTCAGATTTTCTTGACCAAACATATTATCCATGTACATCATGTCTTTTCTATTGAACGTTATTTGTCATTACCAGTTTTGCTATTTTATGTATATATATTACTTACATGTAACTTTATATAGTCAGGCAATTATGTTAAAAGAAATCCCTGTTAATAATTTATCAAACATATTTTTTTTAATATTGTCATATTCCTTAAAATGTATAAATCATTAAATTTAAGCTTCACATATTATAAGCTTAAAAATCTTAATGAGTTTGCTTTTAGATTAATCGATTAATCACTTATTACACATCAATTTATGACAATGTTTAAAAATTATGCAAATCTACACTAACAGAAAAGTAATTTCATAATAGTGGAAACTTTATAAATATAGCAACTACAACAGCATGGTTTCTAGAAATTTTTAATATTTTTTGTGAACTATTGAATTTTAACCATTAAAGTAAATATGCTTAAATTAAAAAAAACTAATTATGCAAAATGCATTGACCTAAACCACGTTTTTTTAGAAATCCATACAAGCATTTTATTTTACTAGAAAATATTGATCTCTATTAATTTTATGGGAAACAAAGATATAATTTTTTCTAAATTTAATGAAAGTGACAAATTCTTTATTTTCAAAATTTCCTATAGGTTTATTATTTGCGTATTTGCGTAAGTTGTTACGTTAAATAATTCAGAAACAAAACATGTAAAGGGTTCTAGAAATTTTTAATTTTTTTGTGAGCACTATTGAATTTTAACAATTAAAGTAGAAAATATTTCAGTTAATTTTTTTATGTATGCAAAATGCATTGACCTGAACCACTGCTTTAAAAACTTTATTTATTTTATTAATCGATATTGATGGATGTTGATGAATATTGATGGAAGTGGTTGTTCACCTGTAATCTCCGTCGATTATCTGGGAAACAAAAATATATTTTTTTCAAAATTTAATGAAAGTGACCAAGTAATTATTTTCAAAACATTCTAATAGGTATTCACGTGTTTGTGTACGTTTTTACTTTAAATTTGCAAATTAGGTACTACGTTTTTACAGAAGTTTTTACTCTTTATAACAGTTGTGATGGCTCTGTTATTATCATTATCACTCCTAACTGAACTTCACGATGACGTAGCCTTGATTTTCTTGACCTCACCCCTTTAATGATGGTCTCCTTTAGCTACAATAATATCGATACACACACAATGGAGTGGACATTCATCAGCGTCTTTTGCAAAGGACATTTTTTTGTCCGAACGCTGCTCCTAAATCCCGGTTTAAGTGTGTTTATTTTTTATCCCTGCAAAGACGTACAACATGTTGAAGTGCAAGAAGCTCTTATTTCTGCTTCTATCTCTTAGTTTTGTAGTCCATTTGTGGTGGATTGGCGTTTAAATGTTGGTTACAACCGACTATTGATCCAGTCGATAATGTAAGAACGTGAAACAATTTTTTTAAAATTTCGTTATTTTTTAGCGGTCTTACGTCCTTGCTGGTCGATGGGATAATCACGCCGGGTTGACCAGTTACTAGGTCTATTGATCTTTTATAGCAAATTTGGTTTTCATTTTTTTTTGTCTTACATTTTCAACGTACGGGTTGATTTTTTGCGTTACTTGCAATTAAGAAATACAAATAATGGACGTTGTTAATCTTTTAGCATGAATTATGGAAAGATAACTTTGGTTTCTTTACTGATATCGTTTCCATCTTATGTTGATTATCGAGAAAATGGAGAAAAAATCAATAACATATTATCGAGCACTTATAGTCAACAATTAGGCTAATTAAAGATTGGCAATCAATAATTGCAACGCTATTTTTTGTCATTAATTGACATTTTTATTATTTATAAGCTACGTATTTTATTTGTTAGTAATCATAATGGATGTAATATTTTTATTTATTTTTTCGAAAATAAATGCATAACTATGACAATATAACCTAGCATTACGATACCATGCATGGTAAGGGATATGTTAAATGTGTCTTAGCACACTGACCCAATCAACCACCAAGTCTAGATGACCTGATGCACGTACATTAATGGCAAAATTTTGGTCAATATACTGTATTTAAAAAAAAAAACTGGCTAAAATTTTACCATGTTAAAATTGGTAATCTAGACTTGGTTATTTAGTCAGTGGGATATTTGGCTAATATTTGTTTCTTAAACTGGAAGTTTGATTTTTTTTAAAAAACGGCTACATTTCACCATTTTCAGTGTTTGTATGTTTGTAACGAGTCACGTACAACTTGTAGATTTGGGTGGATGGTCAGCTTGCTATAGAATATATTTAGCAAAAATATCTTACCATGTACATGAATAGTATCGTAAAGGTAGCATATTCACCATTTTTACATGGACATCTATCATGGACATTTTGGTATCATGGTAATCATGGACATCTACCATGATTACTTAAAGCTAAAGTATGTAGCTATTGAAGATAAAAATCATTTAATAACAAATTATATCATTTCATCGTTGTTTGCTAGTCTTTAATTAGCCTAATAAACACAAGAAACGTTTATTCTCTAAACAGCACTGAATATGACATAATTTTAACTTCTGTTTTTAACAATAATAATTTCGTTTTTATTTCCCTGCACCATATTGCATTTATTTGAAAGGGCTGTGTTGAAATTCATTTGATGACAAATTTTATCATCTCAATTGTTGATCGCTAGTCTTCAATTAGCCTTATAAGCACAAAAAAGTTTAATTCTCTCAACAAGACTGAAATATGACGTAATTTTCATTTCTGTTTTCAAAAATAATTTTTCAACAATAATAATTTCGTTATTATTTTTCTGCACCACACGGCATACATTTGAAAGGGCTGTGTTGAATAACTTTAAAAAAGAATTTTGACATATTCAAATATGATTTGAATTCTTTAAAAAGCCTCTTCAGGTGTCTTTGTCGTATGTTTTTATTTCCTCTTCAGGCATCTTTGCGCCCCGTTTCTTCGCATAATTCATTTCCTGGTGAGCTCAAGAAGTGCTTCTACTCTTTCGTTAAAACCGTCCTGCATTGTGGATGGTTTTTTTTCATTGAGGGTTTTGCCGAAAATAAACATTATTACGGCGTAAAAATCTCTTTTTTCCTCACATAATCTCGAATTTCCTTCAATTGGAAATGCCGCTCTGCATCATCATCATTTCAGCATTTTTTTTCCAACACAATTTTTGAGTGGTTTTAACGTACATTTGAAGAAGGATGCACCCAGTCTGATTGCATCCAACGACTGCAATTAATTTCGCAGAATAAAGCAATCTAAATTCTTTCATGTCTACCACCAAAAAAAAGATATCCAGCTGTTACACTGGTGGTGGGCGCTAGCCAGAAATTTCACCAAATTTATGTTTGGCCCATCTCCAAGTTGCTTTTTTAAGGATCTAATATGTGTTTGGTTTTATGAAGTCTCCCAACACGATTACTGCTTTCTCCGCCAGCAGTGAATTAATTTCGGTTAAAATCAGTCTCGACTGCGGCATCGAACATCGCTGACCAGTGTGACGTCATCGTAAGCAATTGTGTTCTGTTTCGTCTGTTAATTGCAAATTAAAGTCGAGAAGCTAAGCTCAGTATTTAAATTTAATCTCATTTAGTACACGTGGTGCTAATATGTTTGTTTGAATTAAGATTATTTGACTGGAATATATCAAATGTATCAAGCGATAATTAAGCCTCATTATGCCGCATTAGGTTATTTTTTTAAAATATGTATTTAGTTTTTATTATTAAAGATTTCAACTAACTAGGTCTTGAAAATCCTACTTTCGTTAATTTTCTCTTAATTTGTCAATTGGATTTGTTGTTTTTGGTCAACTCAACCCAGCTCTCATTATAATGTTTGACAACATCTAAAACGCTATTATCGTTAGGAATTATTTGTTTTTTCAATAAATTCTTTGAGGTTAAATTTTTGTCATGCCTTGTATATCTTTTTTCTTGCGGGATTTATTCTAATCTAAAGAGTATTTGGCTTTTCGTAATTGTACGAAATGCTCTTAATCGATTAACCATTATTTGCGATACATTAAAACCTCCTCTAACGGACACCTCTAAATAGCGGCCACCTCTAAATAACGGACATTTTCCCAAGTCCCAGTCCATT
>JAQIXS010004643.1:0-14519 GCA_034700785.1 Rossiulus vilnensis
TACCATTCCGACTACAAGAACCACTCCGACTACAAGTACCATTCCGACTACAAGAACCACTCCGACTACAAGTACCACTCCGACTACAAGAACCACTCCGACTACAAGTACCATTCCGACTACAAGTACCATTCCGACTACCACAACCACGCCCACTACAACAACCACTCCGACTACCACAACCACGCCCACTACAACAACCACTTTAACTCCAACTACCGCTTCAACACCAAGGACCACTCCATCTCCAATCACGACACCTACCACATCAACTACTACAACCACTTCTCCGTCCACAGTTTCGACTACGACGGCGTCCATAACCTCGTCCCGTTCCGGTGGTCTCATATTCATACCGGATGAGACAGACGAAGAGTTCTGCGTCACTCCGTCTCCACCGCCCTTAGCTCTTCTGCTGAGCGCGACGTCTGCTTCAGTCGATGGCGCAACGGAAGTCGTCGCAACCCCTCAATGGGCGGAAAGAGAATCCTCAACGACGTCTCTGGAAGGCAGAAGTCTCTCTGGTCAACAGTTAAACCCGAAATTTTCAACAAAGGAATCCAAGTGACGTGGACAATGTCCCACAAGACTCTTGTGGCAACTGTGCAACCAATGAAAAAAAAAACTATGCGGACGAAGGTGTTCGAAAACGAACACATTACCACTTCCGTTACAAGATGGCGTCACATTTCTATACTGTTCAGTTACTAATAGTTGTTTTAATGAAAACTTGTTTGATCCTGCGGTGCGTGCATTTTCAACTCAAAAGTCTAAAGAAAATGTAATCGTTTTTCAAATTTCAAAAAAACAACAAAACATGAGAAACGAAATTATGAAGAAAAAAAACCACCCCCAAAATCCATAACTTAAGTAAAAGGTTTTGTTTCTTAAGAGAAATTCGGTTTATAACTTCGATATTGATGGTCACCGTGAATTTAAAGAGTGGGAGGATTGAAAATTTTGCTTTTTATTTAAGTCTTCTTTTTATTGTTGGTTTTTCATAGGTAAATATTTATTTTTGAAAATTTGGTTTCTACGTTCGATATCGATGGTCGTAATTAAATTATTGGGCAATAAAAGAGAGGGAAGCAAATTAATTTTTTATTTGCTTTTTATTTAGTCTTTTTTTATCGTTTATTTTCATGAGTAAAGAATTATTTCTTTTAAATATTTGGTTTCTACGTTTGATATCGTTGGCCAAGATTTATTTATTTGGGCAATAAAAGATGTTGTTTTAATTGGTGCAGATTACATCCCTGGTTATAAATCACATTCCTCCATCTGAGTGGAAATTACAAATTGTTATTTCTTGCATTATGACGTCATAATGGATTTTCCAAATAATAACGTCATCCTTTTGGAAAATGACGTTGTAATGATCATGAAATACCGTTTTATGACAGTTTTATCACATTATTTTAAACCTCTTTTTTTAAATCTTTTTTTACATTTTTAAAATTTGAGCATTTTAGCAATTTTTGACTATTTCAAATTATTGCATTAATATTACCTTTTTTTTTGCAATTTTTTTGCAATTAATATAGCTATTCGCAACAAACGAATAAAAAGTTGGCAGCTGCCACCAGGCGGCGCAACTTCCGCTCGCAATTTGGGGCACCGGTGGCGCCCCCCACGGCTGCATTGTTCGCCCGGCCACATATGATTACCGCTGCTTTATACATCGTCGTTATTATTATTATAATTAGTATTTATTTTTATGCGATTGTTAATATCAATAAAATCTGGAATTAGGATTATGGGTTCGACCTACTTTTTTCATGTCCTGCTTTTGTTGACTTACTGATATTGAAAACGAATGAAATAAAAACTTCATGGCTTTGCAAAAAAAAATTCATAAACGGAGAGGATGTTGTTTTTTCTGGATGGGGAAGGGGATAAAAGGCAAACCGGAAGTGGATTAATTTTCTATTTTTTTGTGGAAATAATTGAGATTTTAAATTACCCTCATAGTTGGGCGCACGTCAACGCCAAGCTCCGCGCATTTCGACATCGGCAAAGTGGACATTCGGAGCTTTCGTCAGAACAAAAAAAAATACAAAAAAAAGAACTCAACTGACCAGCGGTCATCGTCATGGGTCCGCGGCTGTTGCTCACTTCGATCGCCTGCTGCTTGCTGCTGGTCATCGCCAGGGAATGTCTGACGGGTCCTCCTCCGCCGTTCACCGCCCTGTCCGAGCCCTCCGACCCCCGCTTGACCACTCGCTTGACCAGGACCCCTCGCTGCCTCTTCGGCTTCGGCAGGCCCCTGGTCAACTGCTACGTCTGCACCACCCAAAACTTCGACATCTGCTGCAGGAGTTCGGGACTGTGCTGCAAATACGGTACAAACACCTGTTATTTTTATTTCTAAATCGGTTTTTAAATTTAAAAACAACAACATGTGTTTTGTATTCGATTTAAAAAACATTTCTCCCATTAATCGTGATTCGCATTACAAAATATATCACAAAATTACAAAAAAATTATTTAGAATCTTTTTGGTATCTTCATAAAGGTACAATTTGAAAAAAAAATGCCCGAATCGCTTTTTACGTTAAGTCGAGTTTTTACGTTAATGTTATTCGTGTTACAAAAAAATTACGAATTACAATTGAGCATGTTTTTCTTTTTCAAAAATTAAAAAATTAAATTTTTGAAAAATGAGCTCTGATTTGTTGGCCGGTAATTATAAACTTCCCTCTAATTATTTTTGCACTAAATTCATTAAAAGAAACAATGAATTTGAGTACATTTTCCAAAAAACTTTATGTATCCACTCCAACAACAACAATTATTATAAAAATAAAGGCATCTTTTTCTGAATTTTGGCAATGTTTCAAATTATCACAGTTTTGAAGAAATAAAAAACAACGATTTTGTTCAAGTATTTCTTTTTAGAAATGTTACTTATATTAGGCCCGATAAATATTGTTGGATTATTTTTTATTAGTGCATTTTTATTCATTGTATTTCTTGCTTTTAAATATCAAATTATTAATTATTTCCAAGAAATAATAAATAATAATTTAACAATCATGTTTAAATTCATTAAGCGAATTATCAGCGTAATTTACAATCAGCGAAAATTTAACACAAATCAATATTCGTATTATTGAATAATTAATTAATTAATTAATTCCTGTGATTCGCCATAATTGTATTTTTCATATTTTCAATTTAATTTTTTAAAATTCACCCTTTAAGTCAACGAATGCCCAGCGCCGCGGACCATCGTCTGCGCTCAATTCTGCTCCAACGACAATTGTCCGAGTGGTCAAACGTGCTGTCCGATCAATCGCCTGCGCGCCTGCTGCGCCCCCACAGTGACCACCACGGCGGCTCCGACCACTGCGGCCACCACTTCTTCCTAACCAGCGAGTGACCACCCCAACTTATAAAACAAAATCGAAGCACATGTAACATACCCTGTAAATGGCGAATAAAAAAAAAATAACGACGAGGAAATCGAGCTTGGCGTTTTATCTTTTGGCGACCGAACCGTAGCCAAGACTTCAATTCAATTCAAATCAACACTACCCCCATACCGTCATTTGGGGCCGTCCTTTGGAAAAGAATTCCAACGGCTGATGGCATCCATGAAACAAGACCGGATCTGGATAAGTATAGATGCTGACCGTAGGGTGCTGAGTTGAATTGAGTTGAATTGAATTGAAGAAACTGACCCTCAAGAAAGGAGCTGCCAGCTTCACCGCATAGCACTTGCGTACGTATGGTTTATAGGTGGGTATTCACTAGGGGCTACTTATTTTCTAAAATATTTTTTAAATTAATCATAATATATATATATATATATTATGATTAATTTAAATATATATATATAATAAAACTAATTGATACGATTTTTATTGTAAAAAACATATATGCAGTGCATGCATGTCTTTACGATACAAATCACATCAAATTGGTATTATTATATATTATTTTACGTACACAAATCATAGGCATATAAAATAATCTAAAATATACGAAGTGATCTTGACGGTAGTATAATTACAGTACATAGTACATATTTAAAAAAAATCCTAGACTTTACAGTTAAAATCGGAATAATAATCGTCGGAATGATTATCACTAAAGCAAATTCAGAAAATCGGTAATTTCTAAAACCCGAATGGAGATTATTTCTATTTTAAAAAGTTATGCAATTGTAGTTCTGTTTTTTTCAAAAATAACTTTTATCTTCGATTAATTACAAAAATCTCAGTATGTTAACAAGCGTCAAATCTGCTCGAATTTTTAGGTTATCTTGGTTGTCAGTAAATTCAATTTCCAATAACTTATGGTATCACTTAAAAATGCCTTTGATAAAAAAAACCTGTCATAATATTGAAATACATTCAATTTTTATAGCGGAAAAATCAGCTCGTTTTCGTTGAGCATTATTAAATAAATTACTCCTCAGTTAAAAATTATTCACGAAAACTGCTTTTTTTAACAAAAAAAAACTTCACTTACAAAATTTTGCATCTCGTCTACTTAAGGTTATTAAAGGTTTGTTTCTAATCTTGAAAACCTTAAAAACCCTTAACCGAAAACTGCATTTTTCAAACAATTTTCTTTGATTAAATTAAAATACATTTCGTCAACAAAAATCATCAGCATAACTACACAGCCCCTCCTCAATTTCTTAACTCGTTTTTTTGTCTTTTCAAATGCTAAACATCGTTTTATTTCATAATTTCTTTAAAAAAAAATTTCTCTCGTTTTAATCGTAAAAAACTGATTATATTTCGAGACGTTAATATAACGAATAAAAAACAGAACATAACGGCACTTACCTAACGGAATGGACGTCGTACGAAAACTTGATAATTTTTCCAGCTTTACAAAACCTGGGCGTTCGCTAGCGCCACCAAGCGGCGAGCTATATTTGCACGCGAGATCGCGGGACTGGTCTCCACTTCCGGCGGAAAAAAGGCCGTATAGAGAGTAATTTGGCCTAGTATGGAAAACATTGCTTTTCAATCCGTTTCAATCGGCTTCTGACCCTGGCCCAGTTGTTTGGAAGGTCTTTCGCCATTGGTGAAACCCAGATTTCAATTTCGTATAAATCCACCGGTGGTTCCTGTGGTTCCTCCACATCATCATCATCATCATCAGCGGTTAAAACCATCTGCGAAAATAATCGCCAATAATAATAATAATAAAGATGCTTCCAACGTGCTTCTCCTCCGTTCTCCTGGTCATCTGCGTCCTCCTGATGACCAGCAGCGACCGTCGCGTGACCGGTCAAGCGGCGGACGACGCCTTCGTCCACTACCTGTGCACCCTGTGCACGCCGTACACTTCGGACGTCTGCTGTTCCATGCTCAACAAGTGCTGCTGTAAGTCAATGACACCTTCAATTCAAATCAGTACCGAACGTGTTCAACCAGGCTTTGGCTATCACTGATGGGCTTTGGCTTGATACTGATATCAGTAGAGAAACACACACTGATCTTTTCACCAGGGTAAATTGCCCATTCTAATTTTTTTTATACAATTAATTCCTGAACAGTTGATGAGTGTCCCGAACGGAACCAGCTCAGCTGCTCTTTGGGTCAGGGCACCTGTCACTACGGCCGATGTCCAGCTGGTCAGAAGTGCTGCCCTGGCAACCTGTTTTTCTGTTGCGTGGACTCTGTCCCAGAAGAAACGGAAGTGACAGAAGAAACGGAAGAAACTCAAGAAACGGAAGAAACAGAATCATCTAACGGCCAGTGACACCATTTGGAAGCCTACATAAATTACGCAACCACATATTTTGAATTTTTTAAACCAAAATCTCCCCCTAAATATCACGTGACCATTTTTAAAATTTACTTCTCACCCCATCCTTCACCAATTAAAAATATTAATTTAGCATGTACACTAAAATCATCTTCCATTCCCTGGAAAATAGGATCAGTATGTGATTCTCTGCTAATATCAGTATGATTGTATATTGATATCAGTATAACCTAAGTGATAACCAGTAAGACTATACTAATATCATTATATACACAAATACAGGATGATTCCAAAGGTCGTGCTCAAACTGAAGGGGAAGGGGGTAGAGGAGTAAAAAAATACACACCTGAAATCAATCTGAAAAAACTATTGCATTTGAGGTTTGATCACGGAGTTACAAGCATTCGATGGTTTTGCAACACAATTGAAAATGTTCCAAATACCTTTGCATTTAATGAATGAGTTTGAATTACGTATAATTGTAACATTAAAGCTTGATCCCTTAAATTTGAATAAATAAGACCAACGTTCAAATAATATCTTTTGTTCAAGAAAGTACTTACATGTACTGTGTTTGCAGGGCTAGGTTGAACAATAACATTCGGTGTTCAAGTTGTTTGAAATTAACGTTTCTTTAAAAAAACGTTCTTAACTACTTAAATACAAAGAATAACTACACTAATTCAGAACTAAGAGACATGCATTTTGTTTATGGTGCTGCCATTGGAAATGGCCTTGAAGTTACAATTGTGATGCAAAACCATCAAGTGCTTGCGACTCCGTGATTAAGCCTCAAATCCAATTGGTTTTTTTCAGAATTAAAGGTGTTTATTTTTTACTCCTCTACCTCTACCTTAAGTTTGAGCATGACCTTTGGAATCACCCTGTATATATAAATATATACACTGGTTTACTAACATCAGTATACATGTATAATCAGTATATTTGTACTGATATCTACTGTACTGATTATACTGATCTTTCCTGATATTTTCATGACTACTAACATCAGCGTGTTTAGTGATTATCGCTAATTTTTTTTTACCAATATTACACATTTGTACTGATACTTACTGTACTGATTATACTGATCTTTCCAACAGGGTTTAGTCTGTATTTTAAGAAAATCGTTCATTCTAAAATCATAAATAAACATTAATGTAGCAAACGAGGGCAGTCCTGAATTCCCCGTACCACCTCGCTATGTAGATCACTTGATCACATCGACCGATTGTTCGGAATCCATTGAAAAAGCCCATCCTTTACTGCCAATGTTAATTTTGTTCCAATGCATGGACTACCTGATTACATTGACCGACTTTGTCCAGTCTGCATAAGAGGTGGTCAACATAGCCAGGCTACACCGTACATTTACTGACCGTTTATCTATTTCACCCCATCCCTCGGTAATTGAACTGCGGTGAAACCTGCCAAATTGACCACCTTGCTATGCAGACCACCTGACGTTGATATGCTCTTCCAAAGGACCCTTTGGTCCTTAAGCTGCACGAAATCCAATTTTACAATGATGTCGGTGCCGAATAATATTGGGTTGATGGATTACACCTCCCCCCCTTACCACATGGCACATCACTCTCTACTAGTAGGGTACTGAGTTGAATTGGGTTCACGTACAATTTCTCCACGTTACGCTCCCTTTTCCGGACTTGTCTTTTCGGACGCCCCCTCTCATCATCCACTTCAATTCCCAAGCAGCTTCATTTTTATTTTTTCCGCTCTCCTGATTCTTAATTTCATTTTCATCCCGGCGAAATCTTTCTAATCTTTTTAAGGGGCTTTTACTCGGCACGCTCTCGATTGCGTGTCAATCTCGTCTCCTTACCTTCAATTCCGCCGTCTTTTATTTCCTCTCGCTTTTTTCCCCCAGACTCTGAACCGAGGCTTTCGATTCTAACCCCCAATCAGCGGATCCTTTCTAAATCGGGATTTGGAAGCCGTCTTCTTACACTGTATTTAATTTTAAAAAAAAACAAACTAGGTGTCGATCACGAGCGAATATCAGTCTTACTTCATTATTTTTCATTATTTGTTTTTGTTTTTTTTTTCTCCCAAATTTGGCTAAAGTCTATATCCGGACAACAACTTGAAATTGAGTTGAAAGCAACTTTTTAAGTGCGAAAAGCGTGGATAAGGCGCGCACGACAATATTTACGGAGATACAGGCGTTCAAAGTTTTCAGAAAATGAAATTAAGTAGCAGAAAATACAAGCGTCAGCGATAGGCGCGCGTCATTGTGCATACATACGTTCGTTCCAACTATTATTAGCGATCGCTGGCGCGCGTACGATTGCCTTGAAACTGAGGGCTTCCAAAATCTAACACATTTTGCATACGCAAAAATTCACATGTTAGTGATTTTCCATTTTTTTCTCCACATTTTAGCTTATGTTACGTTACGTTATCATCAACTTACTTCAGGTTAGGTTAGGTTAGGCTAGGTCAGGTTAAGTTATTTTGGGTTAGGTTAGGTTACAGTTTCACCTTACTTATACGCTACAATAAATATTGCATTCTCTTGTTAAATGTCAATCGTAGCATCACGTTTAAACATCCGGAGCTCACAACGAATAACTTGCCCTCGCTTTCGGATTGCGCATCACTAACAGACGACGATGATTACTGTAGCAATGTTTAGTGTTCACAAATTGTTACAACTCCGTTCCTCACATCTTCTTACCTTCACCTTTCCATCATTTTCAATTCTTCTTTCATAATAAACTTACTGTTGACTGGATCAAGACTTATCCCCCAAATTTTCCTGCATAAACGTTTTCAACGACCGGTTTCTTTTCTTTTTCGAAAAAAAATGGAATGCGCCGCGTTCTAGAACACGAAACCGTTCTCTTCTCTCGAACGTTCGTCATTTCCGGCGCCTGCCGCGCGCCCGCTGCTTCCTGTGGTGAAATCCTAACCACGCAGGCATGCGACACCTTCTATCAATAATTAGGCTAAATACTTTTATTTATATTAATTATTGCTAGACCCCTTTGCCCCCGAATTACACATTCGAAAGCAACACGATACAAAAAATCCGTTATTTTCTGAGATAAAACGCGATCATCAAGACCATAATAGCAGAAGTTAATTTTTATGGGTTTTTTTCTCTTCGATATTTTGTTTTGCTAATTTGTTTGTTTTTTTTCCTTAGAATTTGTATGCTAATTTTTAGGATTATTTTCTTAGAATGTTTAGGCTGATTTTTAGGATCTTTTTTCCTATAATTTTTATGCGAATTTTTATGATTTGTAATGTGGACTTTTCGAGGAGAAAAAGGTGTTCGAAACGTGTGCAAAACATCACTCAAAAAAAAATATTATAGGAATAGGAGACGTAGGGTTGTCAGTTGCCTATAAATTGTGATGATTTTTATCAATTCGTTAATTCGTTTTTCAAAAAAAAAATTGGAAAAAAAACCCCAACCAGTAGATGAAATTTAAAAATACTACTTTTACATAATTCATATAATATGCTAACAGTTTTCTGTATAATTTTCACTTGAAGAAATGAATAAAATGCTTTTTTTGAATTTTATTAAAAATAATAAAACATTATTTTCGTCTAAAGAATAAACATAGGAATCACAGCTGAATTAGTGATTAGTTTTCAATACCACCTAAAGAATTGTAACATCCGAATAGTTCGTTTTTTTAAAATTACTAATATCAGTACGCTATAATAATGATAACAGTTTTTCTATTCTGATGTCTCTATACCGGGTTATATGGTAGTTTTTTTTACTACTGATATCATCAGTTTTAGTGGTATCACTATTTGTTATACTGATATCATTATATATGGTTTTCTTTAATTACTAACATCAGTTTGCTTAGTGATATCTCTTTGTTCTATACTGAAATAACTATTATAGCAGTCATTTTACTACTGATACCAGTATGTTTAATGATATGATATCATAGTGTTTTTGTGGACTACTTATATCAGTTAGCTTCGCGATATTACTATTATAGTGTTTACTACTGATATCAGTATGTTTAGCGATAATAGTATCATGGTGGTTTTTTGGGTTACTGATATCAGTATGTTTAGCAATATTACTATTATAGTAGTGTTTATTTACCACTGATTTTTTGGACGTTTTTCGGACTACTGATATCAGTATGTTTAGAGATATTACTATTATAGTTTTTTTCACTACTGACATCAGCATGCTTAGTGATATTACTTATTATGGTACTTTTTTGGACTACCGATATCAGTGTTATGGTGGGTTTTGGACTGGTAATATCAGTATGTTTACTATTACCACATATCTACTCCGATTATTTACTGTACTGAATATACTGATTTACTTACCACCATTTCAGTTTCATGCGTGATCAATTTGCCATCAAGTCGTCTAGTGAATGAAGTACACATCCTTCGTTACTCATTATACGGCCTTTTCTCCCCCCTCCCCCCCAATTCCATTCCAATTTCCAGGAGGATTCTTGATAATTTTTCGTCTAAATAAAGATTGGCGAGGTGCGAATGGGGTCGAAATCTGCGTATCGATTTTTAAGCTCGTTTCGAGGCGGTGGGACTAGAAACCAGGGTTTTCAACTCTTCTTCCTCTCTCAAAAACCCCTGAAAACTAAAACTACTCTCGAGAGCCGGAGAAAACAGTTTTTGCCACCTAAAGGTGATAAAAATCCCTTTTTCATATCCGATTTAATGTCGGAACTTATAAATTATATAAAGGCTAAACAACAACAACAACAACAGTAAAACCGTTTGCATTTGTTGGCATACGTCTTCGTGCTTCTCCTCCTATCATTATAATATTAATAATTATAATAACCACTATAATACTGATATCAGCAGTAAAAAGACCACTATAATAGTAATATCATCGAGCATACTGATGTCAGTAGTCCAAAAAAACTATATATATATATATAGGAGATATCAGTATACAATAATAATGATATCACTCTGCATACTGATGTCAGTAGTCCAAAAAAAACAACTATATACATTGATATAAGTAAAGAAAAGCAGTAATATCAGCATTAATTCATAGTGATATCACTAAACGCACTGATATTAGTATTCGCTAAAACCACTATAATACTGATATCACTAACCGTTCTGATATTAATAAGAAATGTAGCGATATCACTAACCATAGTGATATCAGTAGTCTCAAAAACCACCATAGTACTGATATCGCTATATACATCGTGGTTTTTTTTGGACCACTGATGTCATTACGCTCAGTGATATCAGTATTTTTCTACCCTGACATCGCTATGTGCGGTGCGGTTTTGGACTACTGACATCAGTAGGCCTATGCTCGGTGATATTTCCATTAAAGTTCTAATCTCGCAGTGAGGAGGGATGTGGGAAGCTCTGGAGTTCATCATTTTATACGCACAATGGAATGGTCAGTGGTGATCGATTGGTCACAGAGAGCGTTGTCCACACTTCATTATTTACGCCACAGAATACAGGACATAAAACGTAATGGTCAAGAGTCACAAACCTCGTTTCTGAAAGAAATCTTCAATACAATACAGTTTTGGCTGCCCCTAGGCCTACTGTCCCCGCACATTCATTTGGAAAGTACAAATCATTTCTCGTACCCTGTTCAAAATGACCAACATAAATATATATATATATATATATATATATATAGGAGTGTTAGTTTTTTACCATTGCTGGATTTTATGTTGGTCATACATATATATATATACTGGATTTTGGGACTACTAATATCAGTATGGTTTGTGATATCACTACATGTCTTACTAATATCAGTATGATTCCATACTGATACTACTACATTTATACATATATATATATACTGGATTTTGGGACTACTAATATCAGTATGGTTTGTGATATCACTACGTGTCTTACTAATATCAGTATTCTCGTACTGAAATCTACAGTAAAGCCCTGGTCAAGCGTTCGTACGCGACGTCCCTTTCGCTTACCTTCGCCCATCCACCATTTCAGGATCTCAGGAAGTCTTGAATTCCGTCTGGAAACCTTTCCAGAGACGCTCCACCCTTGACATATTTCCTCAAAAGACACAAATCTGCTAGAAATTAAAACCAAACTGCAGGAAATAAAACACGTAAAGTGCGAGGCGAACGAACATCGACGTGACTTTAATTGCCGACAGCCGCTAAAACCCAACCACACACAAAAAAAAGACCGCCTTTAATCACGCGGCCGTTAATTAGTTGGCGGGGAGGAATTTAATACGCAAATCATTAAATTACAAACCGGCGGCCATCTTGGAACACGTCGCGAAAACACCTCTGTTTTCATTGCGTTCAAATCTGTGGCAGGGATATTTCCAGAGGAAGGAAGGAAGGAAGGCAGGAAGGGGGAAGGGAATAAAGAGTGTTGGTCCTATCGATCGACAGTCTGGTTTAGTCCAACGCTCATGAACCTCCAGCCTTCGTGAAATTGAAGGGTGCCGAACCATAACGCAGCAAGCGCCAACAAATCAACTTTCGAGAAGGGGGTGGGGTGGGGGGAATTGGGGTTTGTTGGTCGAAATTTTATCAAAATTTATCAGAATGGTTAGTGACATCAGTGTAATAGTGTTTTTTGAGACTACTGATATCAGAATGGTTAGTGACATCGGTGTAATAGTGGTTTTTGGAACAACTGATATCAGTACGGTTAGTGATATCACTACTTTTTTTTACTAATATCAGTATATTTGTACTGACTAATCTGATTTTTTCAACAGGGAGGGCGTCCCATTTGCTTCCTCCTTACCGTAGCAGGTAGGGGAACGGCACATACGATGTTTTGAGCTGATAAGACTCATTTTGGAGGCGTCCGGCACTTACGACATTATGGTTCGGCACCCTTCGTTTAGCATCCTGGGGCGCCTTTTAGGGGAGGTGGGGGTGGGGGAAAGGCATATAAAATTCCCAAGATGGCACGTACTTACTCACGTTCTTTGGAAGAAGAGACATCGCGTTTTCTCCAACCCCAGTTTCTTTGAAACGTCGCATTGAGCGTTAATAATAACAAAAACATGGACGTGCGTATACGGGACAGGACATCTTGGATGGACATTTTTGGGACGTCTTCCTTTCACGAATACAAAATATCACGGATGTACACAACTGTATAGAACGCGTACTGCAAAATATCAAATTACGTTTATCACTAAAAACTGCGGTTTTAAAAGTTTAAAATCCGACACACGAAACGGTTTACTGGAAATCCCAAAAAAATGGCGACTCCATCATGGCGTTCGAGAAAACGGAACGCCGCCTGTAGAACAGGAACAGGAAGTTGGGAGGGACGGAAGCGGATGGAACGACAACGCTGCCCAGTTGCGCTACCACGAAAATCCCTAGCGGAAGCGGAAAAAATCCCTAAAATTTGTATTAAAAACAATCCTATTTAACACTTTAACTCGACCATTTAAAGATATCATTTGAAAAACAAATAAATGCATTTTGTTCAGCAAGAGGATGTCCAATTTAAAATGGGCATTGCTCGTTTAAAGCGCTTTCAAAATGCAACTAAATCAGGGTGGCATACAAATCCTAAAAGTCCTACAAAAAATAAAAAAATCTAAAAGTACTCAAAAGACAACAAGACCTAAAAAGTACTAAGAAGATAAACAAGACTAAAACTCCTAAAAAGTACTTACATGATAGAAAGTCATAAGTCTCCTAAAATTGCTTAACAATTCAACACTAAAACCGTCACAGTCCTCAAATTTATTCTGAAAAAGTCCTTAAATTTAATCTGAAAAAGTCCTCAAATTTAATCTGAAAAAGTCCTAAAATTTAATCTGAAAAAGTCCTCCAATTTAATCTGAAAAAGTCCTCCAATTTAATCTGAAAAAATCCTCAAATTTAATCTAAAAAGACATCAAACTGTCCTCAAATTTAATCAGAAAACGTCCTAAAACCCCTAACGTTTGATCTAAAAAATCATCAAATTGAATCTAAAAAAGACAAAACTATCCTAAAATTTCATCTGAAAAAGCCCTAAAAAAACCTTAAAATTCAATCTAAATAGTACCAAAAACTCCTAAATTAAAAATCTCGGAAAGGCTTTTCAGTAAAATTAGGCGCATTTTCAAAGAGCGATAAACTATTCACACAAACAAAAGAGATTTTCCGACATTCTAAATTGGATATCCACTTGCTGAAAACAAAACAAAACACATCAACACAAAAAAGGGACAACGAATAGAACTTCATTAGCCCTGATCAAAACGTAATTACAGGCAGAAAATAAAAACACTAAAAAATAAACAATTTAAAAATTACTGCATAGGAATGCCGGCGCTGCCGTTATTTGCTTTCTAGAAAAACGTATCGCAAAATTAAATTTAAAAGAGGACGACGAACCACCTGTTCGCATTGCAGGCCCCGAAATTTCCCTTTGAAAATTTCTCTAAAATTCACGCCCACGGAGCAAAACGACTCAAAATTCATAATTTCAACTAAATAATCTTAACTTTTTTTTCAGTCCGTAGCTTATAATGTCGAAATGACAAGGTATATGTGCATGCAGCTCTTATTGCCATTTTTTCTTCACTTTCTACTCGATATCACCAGCGATTTTGACGGTTGCCAAACCACAACGTACCAAGTGCCCGCAAAATCACATTTTCAGTAGAGAGATTTTTACCCCCTGGTAAAAAGTACCTAGGAACGCAAGGGGAAAAAAACCGCGCTAAACCTTCCTCTTCCGTTAGAAGCTCCGCCCACTCGAGTGAAAAGAAGACGCCATCTTCGTTAACTAGACGGGTTTTAAGCAAGATGGATGCGAACGAACTT
>JAQIXS010004644.1:0-14518 GCA_034700785.1 Rossiulus vilnensis
GCCTGATGATGGTCAAAATAAATGACTGAAACGTTGCGAAAATAACAAAGTCTTGGCTGTTGTTTCCTGGTATTAGACTATGATGAAAATGTGTTAGTAAGCTGCAGTGTATTAAAGAAAACAAAAATATATTGTTCATCACGTTCAGTACGTTTTGGATTTTGCGGAGAAATATTATGTCAATGATAGCCCTGATTATTGATGTTGAAGTTTAGGATTTCACTTATTTCAAGAACTATGGCTAACTTTATTGGCACAAATATTAAACAAATTGCTTGAATCAGGACGATTTTTACATCAATGTTTTTCAACCCTTTTTATGTAATCACGTACTTAATCATAGTAATAAAGGAAATGAGTTCAAGTCACTGAATCTTTGCAGAAAATTATTGGATACAATTACTGAGCATTTGGAATGCTTGAAAAATTGTTTAATCAAACAAAGATTTAATAATGAATCGAGGTCGATCCAATAGGATTCTAACCATTCAATAAAAGTGAAGATTATTTTCTTCACATGCTTATTATGACTGCTAAATTAATTTTTCTCAGTTAGAATCTGTTGTCCATTAGGAACTCGGTTATTTTAATTAATTGAGAATGTCTCCTTTAAAGTAAAAAGAACGTACATCTTCGGAGGTTTCAATGAGAATAATAACATGTTTTTTAAGTCTATCATCTTTTTTATAAACAAATGGGAAATTTTCAAATTATACAAAATATCTCTGACCCTAGTGGACGACCAACTCTAAACGGGGAAAATCAATTTTGCAATTATAACAAGTACATGAAGCAAATTTGTGAAACTTAAAATTTAAAATCAAATTGATTAAAATTAAAATACTGCTACTTTATTTTTAATAATAATACTAATGGCAGCACTTAAGTAAACTAAGGTGAGCCAAGCCCAAAGACGAAAATAAACGTTTTAGTAGAAATTTCCAAACCAACCAAAGTGTTCAGGCAGCGAACATTTCACAAATTATAACGACATTATTGCCTTCATCTTCGTAACATTTATTTTTTTGGATTTGTCACTCGAGCATTTCTCACCGCAAAAAAAAATGCGATTACTCCTGCCAGGGGACGCTGCAGTTGCTCTTCTTGGATACTTCCTGCAAGGGAACTTCCCCTTCGACCGGTTTCCTGTTTTGTCTTTTCAGATTATCTCTTACCTATTAAAAACATAGGCAAAATAAAAAGTTAGCAAATGCGTGATATGCTGACGGTTTCAGTGCACACTTTTTGTTACAAATATGCCTGCGTATTTTTTATAAAGAATATAAAGAAATACTGCAATGAGAAAAATATGACAGTTCTACCGCAGTAATCTGGCCGGTTTTTGTTTTACATCTAATGTGTAATTAAAGTTCGATACACTATAAATAAACAACGTGGAGCTGTTTTGATACAGTAAATAAACAACGTGGAGCTGTTTTGATACAGTATCGCACTGGGTTTTAAGAATAACTTCAAAGAAACAAAAGTTTTCTTGTATTTTTATACAGATTTTCTACGGTACTGGTTGTTTCGGGTAATTTTTTTGAGGATTATTTTTCTTCTAAATTCATGCTTTACCAAAAATAAAAACAAAATCTCTGTTTACCTGTTCCACTGCAGAAAACACTCTTAGGAGGTTCCGACCCGTCAATTTCTCCAGCATGTCCTGCGTCCATCCTCTTTTGACCAGCTCGTCAAGCAGGTAAGGGTACTTGGACACGTCCTCGAGACCCAGGGGGGTCCTGGTTGGAAAAAAAATATTCCCTTATTGATTTTTTTGGTCAAGGGGTGGAATTAGCAAATTTAACCAATAATGAACTAGAAGGAGCAAATGCCAATAAGGCAATTTTTATGCCTAGATATTTATATTTTCTTTTTTGAAAATTAAAAGAAAGGGAAGGGTTATCCAATTTGGCGAAGACGATTGTCCTTGTTGGAAGGGGCAAAATGGATGTTTTTCTTTTAAAACCTTGGATTTTTTACATTATGTATATTTTTTTTTTAATTTTGAAAAGTAAAAGTAAGGGAAAGGCCTAGACGGCCAAGAAGAATGTAAGGGCAAGGGTAAATCAATTTTTTATGCTCAGATATTTATGACATCAGTATTTCGTTTTTCCTACTCAAAATGACGTCACATTTATCCAAATAAAACAAGTGACGCCATCTGGACCAGATGCGCTACCAAGGGAAGTTAGGGTTCTTAGTGTGACCTACGTTTTAAGTCCATTGTAGTCGCCGCCAATGCCAACGTGGTCGACACCAATGAAGCCCTTGATGTAGTCCATGTGGTCTGCAAAAATTGTAGACATTTTTGTGTGCAATATTTATGAAGTCTTTGGCTCCAACTTGTGACAATTTTGTGATTACCTGCCACCTGCGATAGGGTAGCATTCGGGGAACGACTTATCAAATCGGTCACGAAGGTGACCATCACCATTCCTCCATTAGTTTTCTAGAATTGATGAAATTATTGTGGTAAATTAAAGACATCCAAGTCCTCCGTGGACATGACCTGGTGGGTTATCAATGGAAATCTCACGATTTACTAACAACTAGTTGAAGAATATCGTCTGGAACGTTGCGTCCATTGGCGCAGATGGCATAAGCCGAAGAATGACTGAAGATGACTGGAGCTTCAGTCACCCTGAGGGTATCCTTCATGGTGGCGAAGGACACGTGGGACAGATCCACCATCATCCCCAAACGGTTCATTTCACCCACCAGCGCCTACAATGACGACATGCAACATAAATCTGGAATTCATCATCCCGGACAATTCCTGGCGAGTCTCAGAAAGGTCATTCGAGGGGTCACACCTTGCCGAAATTAGTCAATCCATTGTGCTCTGGAATCTGGTTGGATGTTGATGCGTCGGCCCTATTGGTTGAACAATTAAAAGTTTGACCAGGAATTTTGAAATCCATTTTACGAAGATATTGACTAAAAAATATTTTTTTCTTCTACAAATTCAGAATCCGCCTTTCTTTTATGAAACGTTTAACTTTTCTAAACCGATTTTTCTAAGGGATTGTCATACGGCGTTCTTTTAATTAATCTAAATTTTTTTAAACTATGCATGTTTTTTTAAAACTGAAATGTGGACTTAAATTCCACTCCTAAACGAAATCAAAAATAGTTAAAATAGTTCAGATCACGGTGGTCAATTTTATTTGGCTAAAAATGTTATTTGGATTAATAAAGATTTTAAAATAAACATTTCCGTAAAGAAGTGGGTTTAGAAAAGTGTGATAATTGTATGATATTACGTGAAATTTTCGTGAAAAATTGTTACGAATTCAAGATGGCGGACTTACCATGGCGTATTGCAGTTATGAGTCAAGGTCAAATATCTCACGCCGAGGTCGTAAAACATGCGCAAAACGCCCAAACTGCTGTCGATCGAATGACCCCCTTCCACCCCTATCAGGCCAGCTATTTTGCCTTGCTTGAATGCCCTTTCTATATCTGAAGAAAACAAAATACATGAAAATGCTCATGAACACCTCATTAATGAATTCATTGGGAAAAAAATGTGGCATCTTTATGGGACAGTGTCCATTAAAAATAATGGCCAATAATTGGCCTAATTTTGCCACAGGACAACTAATTACATCTTTAACAGCCGGAATCACACTCGAATAAAAAAACGACTAACAAATTATATCTTTATGGAATAGGATGATATAAATTTTAAAAATAACAATTAAATAATGTTTTTTATGATATTGGATTCACGTTCTGCTTTGGTCTGCTTTAGCTGATGGCCACGAAAAGTGTTGGGGAAAAAAATTATCACAAACCCTGACTTAAACGGGACTTATCTAGGGCGTACCTTTGACGCTTAGGGCAAAATCAAAATGGCGCTGGTATTGGTCGATCATGCGTTTGATGAAATCGATTTGCTCCAGAGTCACTTGTAGTGCGTTCTTGTACTGGAAGTTGCAGTGGCAGTAAGCTGTCCAAAACTTAAGCCCACATTTCCAAAAAATTAAACACTTATGCAAACATTCATTAACGTAGCCCATTGGGCACTGGACTTTGGTACAAGTTACAAGGCAGACGGATGACTTAAAGGAAAGGCCATAGAACTTGTGATTTAGGCCTTATTAATTAAGAAGTGTTCAATTTCTTTACCTGTGCCCCTACACCCCCCATGCGTAACCTGGGGATATCCGTCTGGGACAGGGGTTCTGACTTCCACGGTTCCTGAAACCTGAGATCGTCCTCAAGATCGACTTGGGACAGATTCCCCACGATCGTCCGGACGGCGTATGGAATGTGGTTATGGCTGAGAAATTCAACATACACTGTACATGTATTTTTTTTTAAAAAAAAAAAACCTGAACGATGGTCGGCTAAGGGTGCATGTGCCATAACTGACCATGGTAACCTTATATAAAGTCAAATATGACTGCATAAATAGCCATTACATATAATGTGTTATATTGCTTCATTAGATAAAGCTATATATGTCTGAATACATGGCCATATATGGAAAATATTCCATATACATATTTTTCATATGGACATATACAGTAAATATTTGACATACATGGTCATATCCAAAAACGTTAAACCATATAGAGACATATTATATCACACATACATGTATATAGGTTCCATTTTGACCAATTTCTGATCAAATAATATTATTACTAATCTAAAAACTTATTAACAGTTTACAAGCACTTATCCGTATGAATGGACATATATGGACCTATTTGTCCATTTGTGGACAATCCATTTTTGAAAATGGATAGGGCCTTGACCGCAGGGGCATTCCTTGAAAGAAAAACCCAGCAAGAACTGAATAATAATAGTCTCGTACCCATCAATGATCGGTGTTGACATCAGCGCCTTGGCCACTATCGGATCCACATCCGGAAATGGTGAATTATTCTTGCGAATGGTGGTGGCGGCGATGGCCACGCCCACACCCACCAGGAGGATCGCGGTTATCGCAACAATCGCAATAGTGCCCTTCCGGTTCCGGTTGCTATTGGACAGCAACATGGTGGCACGTCCCTGCAGAGTAAACATTAGCACAATAATGTAATTGAAATATTTTTTTTAAATGTTATCTCATGGAAAGAACTGTCATTATTGCCACGTTTTATAAACAGGGCACTGAATTGAAAAACAGATCAATAAAAGACGTTCTTTGGTGAGGCTTTATAAACACGTCAATTATTATTGTGAAAAAACCAAAATGTTATCAAATTAAAACAGCGGGACTAATGCATGTAGATTACACATTCTTTGGCAACGTTTCAAAAACATGTAATTAAATTCGGCAGAAAACAGGTTTAATACATTTGGGAAAAAGAACTCTCGTTTTTCACCTTATAATGATGTAAGCCTGATTTATAAGCTATTTAGAAACAAAAACCTTTTGTCATACGTATTTTCGTTTTTCAGTTTTGCCTTGCTTATTTAAAACTACGATATGGAATATCAGCCAACAACTAAAGTGATTTCGTAATTTTTTTTAAAAAATTAGATCTTCAGACTTATTTAAAATGTTTGTTATAAGTATTTTTATATTTCAATATTGCTTTGCTTTTTGAAAACTACGACATGGAATATCAGCCCACAACGAAAGGGATTTTCTGATTTTTTTAGAATGACACTTGGAACGTATCTTACGCCATTTACATAGGTTTGTATCATGCATGGGAAAACATGTTTCGTTATACAGCATTTCACTTCACATCCAACTTTCTAGGCCGTACAGAATCATTTCGTCAAATTTTAAGAAAAGGTGTTTAAATTGGAAAAAAATAACCAACAATAACCAATTCGTACTTATCCACCCCCTATCTACCCTAGACGTCCTTTCTGGAAGATTCTTCCATTCCAGGATGAATGGATGATGTCCATGTCAGACAAAAGGTATGAATGTACCAACACAAAGTCATTCGGTCAAATTTTAAGAACAGGTATTTCAATTGGAAAAATAACCAATTCGTACCTATTCACCCCCTATCTACCCCTGACGTCCTTACTGGAACTTTCTGGATGATGTACATGTCAGATACTGTACATGTAGGTGTAGTTTATTCAAGGACCAAATTCACTTATTGTCTCCAAAATTAGCACTCACCATGATTCCTACGAACAAGAGTTTTCCCAGGCTCCAAGTTTCTCAGGTCGTGATCTCCGCACACGTTCTTGATCGCAGCCCCACCTCAGTTTCAGCTGTTTTCGAATGTTGACAGTTGCATAACTTTTCGTTTCGATCGTTTCGCAACAGACCCGAACTCGACACCAGAGCCAAAAGAGCTCGGAAACCGAAACTCCTAAATCAATAAAGAACAATTATACAGTAATAAAGAATAATTGTACCTTAATTGTCATGGACTCGCACTTTGATCTATTGAGCCTTGAGGCTCCAGGAAAATGTTCGTCTCTCAATCCTTTTTCGGACGTCAGGAATGCTTGAGCGAGGACGGAACTCATGCAGATAATCTAACTCTTTAATCATCCTCTGAAACTAGAAAGATTATATCATTGAAATGAGCATGAAAACGAAACAACAACATGGACGCCATCTCGGAAATTCGAATTCTGGAACGAAATGCGTTCTAGAACGCGGTGCGTCCTAGCGCCCTCTGGTGGCACAAAAAAAGTAAACAAACAGAACGAACGCACGTGCGTGCGTCCATTTTTATAAAATTTGATAAAAATGCGAAAATAAGCTGCAGTGTATTTAGGAAAAAAAACTGTTCAATACGTTTCGGATTTTGCGGAGAAATAGCCTACGCTGACATTGCTAGCCATGATCATCGATGCTAAAGTTTAGGGTTTCAATTAACGTGTATTTCAAGAACCACGCTCGAATTTCTTTACCACAAAAATTAAACGGAAAACGAAATAAACGGAATTACCTTTTCATATCAACGTTATTCAAGCCTTTTTTCACGCAATCATTTGCACGCAAAAAAACCCCGCATACATGTACTTAATTATAATGAAAATATCGGTTAACAATAACTGACCATTTGGAGCTCATGAATGCAACGCCATTTTGGAAATTAAAAATTCTAGAACGAAATCCGTTCTAGAACGGTGTGCGCCCTATCGCCCTCTGGCGGCGAAAAAAGTAAACAGATAGAACACGGACGCCGGGCGTCCATTACGTAAAAATACGTAAGATAAATAAAGTTGAAATAAAAACAACTCAGTCCCTAGTGGAAGACCAGACCTACATTGGGGGAAATAAATTATCAATTATAACATACGTATCTGAAGTAAAATGTTTAATTTTTGCAAGGTGGTTGTCCTCTTTGGGTAGGTCTTAACTTTATTTAAAACTGCTTTCGCTATTGAATGGAAACGTTTCAGTAAAATTTGTATGATTGAAGTTCATGTCATACATTTTTGGAAAATATTTGGGAACTTTTGGAAAATAATTTAAAAATACTTTTTGCTATTGAATAGAAAGGTTTCGGTAGAAGTCGTATAATTGAAGTTTATGTCATGCATTTTTAGAAAAATAATTTTTTTTAGAAAATATTTGGAATATTTTGGGAAAAAAAACTATAAATACATTTGCTATTGAATAGAAACGTTTCAGTAGAATTCGTATATTTGAAGTTTATGTCATGCATTTTTTAAAAAATAAATTTTTTAGAAAATATTTGGAATATTTTGAAAAAAACAACTATAAATACATTTGCTATTGAATAGAAACGTTTCAGTAGAATTCGTATAATTGAAGTTTATGTCATGCATTTAAAAAAAAAAAATTTTAGAAAATATTTGGAATATTTTGAAAAAAACAACTATAAAGACATTTGCTATTGAATAGAAACGTTTCAGTAGAATTCGTACAACCGACGTTTATGTCATGCATTTTTGGGAAAATGATCATGGAGATTTTTTCCCAGAAAAAGACAATGAGTTTCGTGATTCTCAAATAAAAACATTATATAAAGGAACCCACGATACATGACACTTGTTGCTATCAGACCCACAATTAAGGAGGTCACTTAATCGTGGGTTGTTTGGGTGACATTTTTGATGTAATTGAAAACAGAAAAATTTAGGCATTACATCAGAATCGTATTAATCGCCATCTTCGTAGGCTCCATAACGAAAAATAAAAAAACAAAAACAATACGATAAATTCAGCGAATCCGGCTGGTTTGACAGGTCGTTAATTTCCGGAAAAAAAATGTCAAATCATTTTTTTTTTTTCAAAGTCACAAACCCTGCATTTTGGTAAAAACCCACGCAATGTTCGGGGTGCACCCTCTATGAAATGGCTCAAGTTGTTTCAAAGTTGTTTGTGTGCTCAGGGCGTTTGAAATGACAATCAAAAATTTATTTCGATGTTGAAGAAAAAAAGAAAAAGAAAAGAAATTAAAAAAAATTAAAAAAAAAGAGGAAAGGCCTTGAGCGGCCCCCTTCCTACCCCAAAAGTGGCACACAATGAGGAGCGGAGGTTTGCGTTACCTGGAAGCCCCCCCAGGTAGGGGGGTCTGAAATTTCCAGAAAACCAATCAAACTCACTCCGCTCACACGCCTTCTCCAGAGCAGAAATCACTACCAGAAAAATTCACCCGGGGTTTCGGCTATTTAGATATCGCGTTTCGGTGGCCAACCCCACAATGTCTCTTTGGTAGGACGGAGGAATACAAGGTGGTTGTGACCAAACTGGACTTCACCATGGTTCGTCTTCCGTGGACAACGGTTCTGCTCGTGTGCACCGCAGTGGGTGAGTGAAGTTATCTAACTCCTTCCACATTTACCACACAAAAAAGTATGGACCTGTGATTATTACTGCATACATTGCAAGTTACAAGAACGTAATTACAAAAGTACAAGTGTTTTGTTTCATAAACGTATTAGTACTTTACATGTAATTCATTACCCAATTCCTACAGGTGACCGAAGTGATTGAGAACGAGTCAGTATTAGAAGGTCTGGTAACATGGACTTGTGGAATGGTATTCCATCAATGGTAAAGTACAACTTGTAGACTGTATTATTAGCAATTTCTTGAAGTGTACTTTCGTGACCGTCACCTGGAAGAAATTGCTAATAATTTTACAAGATGTCATTTAATATTTGTGGAACACCATACTACGAGTCGGTATTTCACAAGGTCATACACTAGTAGCTAGTAGAAAATATTTTTAGTTTTGTGGAATAGGGCCCAGATTGTTAGAAAAGGGCCAACATCTTCAATGTGACGTTATAGCCATGATAAAATTCGTCAAACTAATGAAAAATTTGTTATTTATTATTTTATACTTTTTAAAATTTATAATTATTATTTATTATTAAATTATTAGTAATGACAATTCAAAAGAAATATATTATTATTTTAATTATTATATAATTTTATTTCAAAAGCAATGATAATTAAAGAAATCATTTACTTTTTTATGATTTTTTTTTCACATTGGTATATCGTCATATTAAATCACAAAATAAATTGCAGATTGTATGACTATCCAGAATCTTGACTCCACGTTTGGTTTAATTACAAATCATTATGGTGCATAAATAAACCCTTGACATTTTGTTTCTTCTAAATACACTTTATCAATTGATACAATTGATAGTGTAATAAGAACTAGGATCGAATTGGTGGGGAAATAGCAATTTGCATATTTATGATTTGTAAAAGTTTTATGTATTTGAGAAAAAAAATTGCAGCTAGTGATCAGTTGATCACGTTTTGTTAAACATCACTTAGTTCTCACTTGCCTTAATTGCAGGTAATTCAGATTAAAAATCCATGATATTGTAGTTTCTAATTGTAAAAAAACCGGTTTGACTTCAGTAATCATGATTTACATATACAATGTTCAATGTACACTAGAAAATCCCTGTTGTATGCCAATTTCTAATACTGACTAGTATGATAGAAAACAAAAGATATCTTACGTGGAAGTCCTTGAATTTATCGCTAAAATCCTGTCTAATGATGATTTCCTGATTTTTTTTTCCAATTTCTGCTCAGTTTTTCAGCTGACACAAACACAAGCTCAAGTTCAAACGTTTCGGGATGTGGATGACCTCTGCCTGGCTTGCATTTGCCAAGTAAGATTTCCTGAAACTGAATCAAGTTTATTTTAACAATTTAGGGGTGGAAAAAATCGAACACGGCAGATTTTAAACAAAATATTTTTAAATCAAATTGAATCCCTGAAGAATGGGATTTCTTGATACCTCATCATGAAATATCGTTACTTTTTATATTAAAATACTTAAAATTAATTATCTCTATCTAGTGTAAAAAAATTGATAGTTTTTTTAAAAAAAGTTTAATGCTGTGATAAATAAACTGGACATTATTAAATTATAAAAAATAGCTCAGACCCTGAAGGACGACCAATTCCACGTTGGGGGAAATAAATTTAGCAATTTTATTAAGTATTTGAAGCAAAAATGTGCAAACAAGGTTGTGCAAAATTCTGAAATGATTCATACATTCACCAATGTGCAATTTGTGCAATTGTTTAATGCATTACTAAATGCAATCATATGCATTTCTGAAACGAAATATTGTCCGAATCTAAACACTTTTATTTTGCATATGGTAGATTCTCTGGATAGCCAATATGGAGAATATATGTTACAATGAAAAATATAGTTGTAACATATCACAAATATATATAAATATATCGATAATATATTTTATTAAAACAATTAGTTAAACTATTCCTCATTGTGAACATGTCGAAAACAAGGGATGGAATGCAGTGTCCAATATGTTACACTTACTATAATTGATTTAAGAAAAAAAAAACTATTGCTACCGAATTATTTATATTTTATGCGTACATAAGAAGTCATGCAGATTTCTGATAGGCTAGGTAGAGGTTAAAGTAGTCGACTCTCAAGCTGTAGGTCCTGGGTTCAATTCCTGCCAAACGTGTTTTCTTTTTTTTATATATAATTTTGACACATGTTGCATTTGTTTATGATACATTATTATTCAGGCATGAAATTCGGCCAATTTATGTTATATTTTCAATACACGTGGTATAGGTTTTAAAAATAATTTCGTGAAAGTGTGAATCAGCTTTTAGCATTTCCTCACGCCCTTGGCAACAGCCGATTTCCACATGAAAAACACTGCAATTTTATTGCTAATAATAATAGTAATGATGACACTTACTGTAAGCAAAAGAAGCTAAACCAGGCCCCGGCCTCCAGGTACTAATTTTTTTTTTTAAATTAATAATTTTCATGAACTTCTCGATAAATTTCCAACAAGTGTTCAGACGGTGCTAATTGCCTTCACCTTCGTCATCAAACAGCTGAGAATAATTAATTTATCCTTCCACTGTCATGGCATTTCAATCTTGTCATGGACAAAAAGCCTTTCCACAAACTGACCTTTACCTACCCAAGGTCAAGTTGTTCGCTGCTTGCGTGGGTTACACCGATTCAACCAAGGACGTTCGGAATTTCAGACGGGAACAAACCACCTGTTTCTGTTTCAAATATCCCATTGCCCTTCTCTCCCCCTCCGCCCTTTTTTTTGACAATTTGCTACAACAGGGTGGCATAAATCACCCCGGATGGCCAAACGGAGCACGCTTTGAACACTTGCCAAAAATCGGTTTTTTAAGATTTTTGGTCTTAAAAACAAATCCGTGGAGAATCAAGGCAGGATAATTTGAATTTTGGATTTTTAAAAAAATCAGTCAGTGATGTCCTTCTGTCCTCAAGAAGAAAGAAAACAACAACCAAGGACTTTGAATGTCGCAGGAGCATTCACTTTGGGCGTTTTGTTAGAACCAGTGAAATCAAAAACAATCCTGTTTGTGACAATTAGGATTTTTTAAAAAAAAATATTGTCATTTGACATCTGACATATTGAAATTATACGAATTTATTGGTTATGGATAGGGATTTTGGATAATCTAGTTCAAGATGCTTATTATAATTATTAAATTACTTAAACGTATAATTACATTAAAGATTATATGTCAATATACATGTATTAATTATATTAATAATTATAATTAAAGATATAACAATACGTAATAATAACTAATAAGCAATTAATAATAATCAATGATAAGGATTACAATACCAAAAAAGCAATAAAATTGCACATTTTTATTGCAAATACTTACAGTACTAAATTTATAAGTAATAAATGCATATATAATTGGTAAATTTATTTTCCCTGATGTAGAATTGGTCGTCCACAAGGGTCTGCATTAGCGTTTATAATTTTAAAACGTCCTGTTTATTTATTACAAAAAATTGAATAAACTTTAAAAAAACTTACACGAGCTCTGAAAACGGATTTCGTGCAATTTTAATTAATTTTTTTATATAAATAAATAAGACGTTTTCCGTCTCCGATTATCATTAATTATTTATTAGTTATTAATACGTATTATAACTCCGTAATTTTTTATTTAATCCAGCTGAGAGTTGGTCGTCCACTAGGGTCTGAGCTATTTTTATTTCGTGTATAATTTAAAATGTTCCATTTATTTATATTTAAAAATAAAATAAAATAAACTTGCAAAAAACGTGTTAAAGTTTTACATAATTTGTTATAATAAATAAACAGGACATTTTCAAATTAAGAAATCAGGGTAGATAAATTTAGCAATTATACATTCATTTATCATTTATAAATTTAAGTAAGTATTCGAAGTAACCACCACCTGTTTATTTAGGCCAGTACCGGATGTCAGCCGAAACCATGCGCTGACCTGGGCGGAACTACCTTCTGTGGCCCTTACCAGATCTCCAGAGCTTACTGGCTGGATGCTGGACAACCTGCTGTCAACCAAGGAAGCCAGAGTGGTAAGTATTTAGGATAATTTTTACCATCATTCTTTTAAACCTATTTTTAAAAGAGAACAAAATAAAGATTCCAAATTTTATCTTACTGTCCTAAAATCATAATATGTGAGAAAATATTCTAAAAATGTACCCATTAATATCACATATCGGGGACTTTTGGAATGTTATCTGAACGTATATTGCGTGCAATATATATGTATTAAAATATATTCTGACATTCACAATAACTATTGGCCTATAATAGTTACAATGTTATTATATAGTTTTTAAAATATATTCGTGCAACGATTGCTTAATTTTGCTGACATTTTTTTAAAAACGTATTTGCATGATGTGAATCTCGAATTTTTTAGCAAAATTAACAATCACCGTGCAAAAAATATTACCGGCACATTTTCACTTCAAAAACATATCATAATAGTTCGATTTATTTTTACTGAATTAGAAATGGTCGTCCACAAGGGTTTCGGCTTTGGTTTATAATTTCAAAATACTCCGTTTATTTATATATAAAAAATCAAGAAATTTGAAAAATCCGCCCAGAAAAAAATTCGAAGGAGATTGTCATGCAGGGAGGCCCCGTTTCAGGGGTCGCCTAACGTTTTTCTTTCTTTCAAATTTCTAAATTTTTAACATAAATAAACGAGGAATTTTTGTGAATTTTGATGGACGACCATTTCTACATATTATTAATTAATTATAACAATGATTTGAATTAAAAAAATGTGCCAGTAATATTTTTTGCACGGTGGGCAATGCTTCCGGCTCATCCTTACAACAAGTAACAAGAGCTTACGAAGATGTCCTGATGGACAAGAGTGAAAATCCATGCATGGATGTTCTTGCACCTTTCCAGCCTTCGAAGAATGCGCAGTTGACCAGACCTGTTCCGAGAACACAGTGCGAAGGTACCTCATAAAATACGCCAGGAATTGCAACAAGGACTCTCTTCTGGACTGCGAGGACATTGCGCGACTCCACAAGGCAGGTCCATTCGCCTGCGACCAAGCAGCTCTGGAAGCCACGCCCTACTGGACAGGGTTTCTGGACTGCTGGTACGGCAAGAAGAAGTAGACGGAATCAGGGAAGACTTGGTGGTGGATGGGGATTCAGCGGTTCGCAAGAACCCCGGCGGTCATGGAACCCGTATGTCTTCACTCTTGGGCAAGAGTCTGGCAGCTACTTGGAAAATGTGACATTGGTTTTGTTTAAATTGAATTATGAAAAATCAAATCAAGATGCTGCATTTGGCCCACTCTTGACCGTTTAGTGGACTCTTGAGGATGAGCCTGAAGCGTTGCCCACTGATGCAAAAATATTGCCGGCACATTCTCTGCTTCAAGTACTTATTATAATTGCTGGATTTATTTATGCCGATGTAGAGTTGGACGTCCACCAGGGTTTCGACTTTGGTTTATAATTTAAAAATGATCTATTTATGGATGTAAAATTTAAGAAATTTGAAATGATAATTTGAAAACAGCTATTTCGCTACCACCCTAAACGGGGGCTTCCCTGCATGTCTACTTGCATCGCAGGTTGCCTAACGGTTATTTTTTCCTCTCAAATTCCTGAAATTTTCATTAATTAAAGGAACATTTTGAAATTACGAACCAAAGCTGAAACCCTAGTGGACGACCAATTCTACATTGTAAAAAATAAACTGAGCAATTATAATAACTATTTGAAGTGAAAATGTGTTAGTAATATTTCTGCATGATGGGCATGC